>NIPQ01103663.1:0-93330 GCA_002806875.1 Lepidotrigona ventralis hoosana
CATCAATATATTATTCCGATCTGATGTTCTCATTATTCTATTGATAGCCGGGATCACAATGTACAAATTTTTTATATAAAATAAGGGCTTGGAATTATTTATCGCCACGGAATTGTAAGCTCCACTGTTAATGATCGGAGCTTACATATCACCATTCAAAATATTCTGCATTAATTCTATCAATATATAATATCGATCTGATGGTCTTATATTAATCGATGCATCGCGGGTTTCAAAATGAACAAATTTTTAAATATAAAACTTCGATTTAATATTATTTGTGGTCCCCGTATTTATACGCTACTCACGATTTAAAAATTCTACATTCATTCAGCCAATATAATATCTCGACCTGATGGCCTCAAGGAATTCTACGTATTCCGGGGATCACATTGAACAAATTTTTAATATGAAAAAATGATTTAGTATCATCTGACGTCCCCGAAATAATAGGCTCCTCCGTTACGGATCGGGGCTTGCATATGATGAATCAATTTTTCCATATTTATTCTATCAATATATTATCTTGATCTGATAGTCATATATTATTCTACGCTTCCCGGGTATCAAAATTAACAAATTTTATAATTTAAAACTGTGAATTTAATATTGTTCATCGTCCCAGGATCTAGACGATCCTCTGTGGTTGTTCCTTGCTTACATATCATCATTAAAAACATTCTACATTCATTCTATCAATATATTATTGAGATCAGATTGCCTTATATTGTTTCTACGCATCGCGGGCATCACAATGAACAAATTCTATGATATAAAACAACGATTTATTATTACTTATCATCCCCGTAATCTTACGCTCCGCCTGTACGAATCGGGGCTCACATGCTGTCAAAATATTCAAAATATTGCATTCAAAATATTCTACAATCCCTCTATCTATAGATTATTTCTATCTGATGGACTTATATGATTCTACGCATCGCGGAAATTGGAATGAACAAACTTTTTTATAAAAAAATACAATACAATGTTATTTTATGCCCCTGAAGTTATACGCCCTCCCGTTAGTGTTCGAGGCTTACATTAGATAAATTAAAACATTGTGCATTCACTCTGCCAATAGATTATCTCCCTCTGATGATCTTATATTACTATACGCACTGAGGGGACACAATGAATGTAATTTTTAAATTTATAACGACAACCCAACATTATATCATCCTTTTAACAATACGCTGTTCCAGTACGTATCGGAGCTTACATATGATCACTCAAAATTTTCTACATTCATTCCTTCAATATATTATCTCTCTCTGATTGTCTTATATTATACCCATCGCGAGTATCTGAAGGAACGAATTTTTTTATATAACGATATTTTTATATATCAACAATGATTTGGTATTATTTATGGTCACCAAAATTATGCACTCCACCAGCACGTATCGGGGCTTACATATGATAATTCAAAATACTCTACATTCATTCTATCAATATATTACATATATCTGATGTTCTTATAGTATTCATCGCGTCGCGGATACCTAAGTCAACAAGTTTCTTATTATAAAAAGCATATATAGCATTATTCATCTTTCCCGAAACAATGCGATCGTCTGGATTGGGACCTACCTATGCTCACTTAAAATATTCTACATTCACCCTATCAATAGATTATCTCCCTCAGATGGTTGTATATTATTCTACGCATCACAGGAATAACGATTAACACAATTTTTTAATAAAGAAACAACGATTAATTTTTATTTAACGTTCTCAAATTTATACGCTACTCCGGTAAGGATCGGGGATAATGTATGATCATTGAAAATATTTTACATTCACTGCAGCAATGGATTAGTTTCTGGCGGTGTTGTATTATTCTATACATCGCTGGAATCAAAATGAAAAAATTGTTAAATATAAAACAACGATTTAGTACTATTTATTCCAGAATAACAGGATCCGTCGGTACGGTTTGGGGCTTTCCTATGACCAAACAACATATTTAACATTCATCCTTACAATATGTAATCTCAATCTCATGTTCTTATATTATTCTAAGCATCCCGTTAATCACAATGAACAAATTTTTTATTATAAAACAACGATTTAGCATTATTTATTGCCCCCGAAATAATTTGCTCCGCCAAGCATGGCCCCCGAAATAATTTGCTCCGCGTGGCTTACATATGATCATTCAAATTATTCTACATTAAATCTGTTATCAAATTATTTCTCTCTGATGGCCTTATATTTTTGTACGCATCGCGAAAATAAGAATGAACACAATTTTTTGATGTACGACGACAAAACAATATTATTTATCGTCCCCGAAATAATACGCTCGTTCGGTACGTATCGTGGCTTATGTGGTCATTTAAAATATTCCATATTAATTATACATGGTCATTTAAAATATTTCACATTAATTATACCAAAATTTTTTCTCGATCTAATGATTTATACTATATTTTATACTACTATACGTATGGCGGTATTAAAATGGACAAATTTTTTAATGCATGACACTGATTAAAAATTGTTTATCGTCCCCGAAATTTTACGCTCATCCGGTGCTTATCGGGTTTACATAGGTTCATTTAAAATATTCTACATTCATCCTGTCTATGGATAATTTCTCTCTTATTATCTTATATTATTCTACGCATCCCGGGAATAACAGTGAACGCAATTTTCTAATATACATCGACGTTATTTATCGGCGAGAAATGTTACGCCCTTCCTATACAGATCGGGACTTAATAAGATAATTGAAAATATTTAACATTCATACTATCAATATATTATTACTTTTTAATATAAAATGACGATTTAGTATTATTTATCCGGAAATAACTCACATTTGCGAATCATGTCTTACGTATTATCATTCAAGATATTCTACATTCGTTCTATCAATATATTACCTCGATCTGCCGGTTTTATACATTTTTACCTTCACGGGGATCACAACGAACAAATTTTTTAATATGAAAAAACGATTTAATATCATCTAACGTCCCCGAAAATTAGGCTCCTCCAATACGGATCGGAACTTGCATATGCTCATTCAAAGAATTCAAAATTAGTTCTATCTTCATATTACCTTATTATTCTACTCATCTCGGGGATGACAATGAACACAATTTTTTAATATATAACGATGATCAGCTATTATTTATCGACCTTCCTTCTGGACAGGGGCTTCCATATGGCCATTTAAAATATTTTATTCACTCTATCTGTGGAATATATTTTTCTAATAGACTTATAATATTGTAAGCACAGTGGGAATCATAATGAACTTATTTATTAATATAAAACAGCGATTTATTGTTATCTATCGTCTCCGGAATACTCTCCTCTGGTACTATTCAGGGCTTATATACGATCACTCAAAAAGTTCAACATTAATTCCATCATTATATAAATACCATCTGATTGTCTCATACTCTTCTAATCATTTGCGGGTAGCAAAATGAACAAATGCGTTAATATAAACAACTACAATATACTATTTATCGTCCTCGAAATAATACGATCCTCCGTTACGGATAATAGTTCAGTCTATATATTATCTTTATTTGATGGTTTTATATCATTCTACGCAAATCGGGGATAACAATGAAAACAATTTTATAATATGTAACGACGATCCACCATTTTTTATCGATCCTAGATGATACGCTTCACCGGTACGGACAGGAGCTTACATATGATCATTCAAAATATTCTAAATTCAATCTATCAATATATTATATCGATGTGATGTTATTGTATTGTTCTACTCATTGTGGGTATCAAAATAAGTCAATTTTTTAATATAAACAACGTTTTAATACTATTTATTTAACCCGAAATAGTACGCTCCTGCGTTACGGATCGAAACTTTCGCATGATCACTCAAAATATTCTACACTTACTCTAACAATATATTAACTCGATATGACCGCCTCATATTATTTTACAGCTCGCGTATATCAAAACTTCAAATTTTCAACAATCACAATTTCAAATTTGAAACAACGATATAGCATTTTTTATCGCCTCCGAAATATTACGGTCCTCCATTAAGGATCGTGGCTTACGTACGTTCATTCAAAGTATACTACATTCATTCTATCTAATTATTAATTAGATCCGATGTTCTTATATTATTCTACGCCTCGCAGGGATCACAATGAACTTTCAAATTAAAGAACGATTTAGTATTATTAATCGATCCCGAAATAATACGATCCACTGGTAGTGATTGGAAAATACATATGACAATTCAAGTAATTCTACATTCTCTCAAGCAATAGATTGTTTCGCTCCGATGGTCGTATATTATTCTACGCATCGCGGGGATAATAATGAACATAATTTAGTAATATACAACTAAGGTCCAATACTATTTATTGTTCTTGAAGTAATACGTTCCTCCGGTACGTACCGGTGCTTACATATCATTTTTCAAAAAATTCTAAATTCAAACTTTCAACTTGGATTACTTCCCTCTGATGGTTTTATATCTCTCTACGCATTGCGCAGATCAAGGAACAAAGTTTTTAAATATATAACGATGATCTAATACTATTTCCTTTCCTCGTAATAATACGCTCTACCGGTACGAATCGGCGCTTACATATGGTCATTCAAAACGTTCTACATTCATCCTATCAATAAATTTTTTACTAATTGTCTTATATTAATCTATTTATCGCTGGGATTATAAAGAACGCAGGTTTTTAGTATAAAAGGACAATCATCTGCTGTTTATCGTCCCCAAAGTAATGCGCTACTGTAGTACGATTCGAAGATTACATATGGTAGTTGAAAATATTCTACATTCATTCTATCTAGATATTATCCCTATCTGAAGGTCTTATACAATTCTACGCATCGCGGGAATTACAATGAACAAATTATTTAATATAAAGCACCGATTTAGTGATATCTGTCCTCCCCGAAATAATACGCTATTCCGGTACGGTTCGGGGCTTACACATGACCATTAAAATTATTCTACATTCATTCTATCATTTCGATCTGGTAGTCTGATACTGTTATAAGCATCACTGGTACCACAATGAACAAATTTTTTAATTAAGGGAAACATTTTAGCAATGTTTATGGTCCACGAAGTAATGATCTCCAACGGTACAGATCTGGCCTTACATAAGACACTGTATAATATTCTAGACTCATTCTATTATCACCTGATTGTCTTGTGCTACAGTCCCACAACGTTCCTCGCCCTGACGTGTAACATCTCAAAACATTCCTCATCTTGACGGCTTAGACTACAGAACATTTTTTGGTTTGACGTTTAAGATCACAGGACGTTTCTCGCTCTGGTGCCTAACATCCCAGATCGTTCCTTGTCCTGACGGATAACATCACAGAACTTTCTTGTCCTAGCTGCTATGATCCCAAAACTTTTCCCAGCTCGATGTCTAAGATCCCAGAACGTTTCTCGGTGTCCTCTAAGATCCCAGACCGTTTCTCGGTCTGACGACTAAAATCCCAGAACATTTCTCGGCCTGAAGTATAACATCCCAGAACGTTTCTCGGCCTGATAGTTAACACGCTGGTACGTTTCCCGTTCTGACAGATAAAATTCCAGAACGTTTCTCACCCTGACTCTTAACATGCCAGAACGTTTCTCGGCCTGATAGCTAACATGCCAGAACGTTTCTCGTCCTGATGGATAACATTCTAGTGCGATCCTCGTCCTGACGGCTGAGATCCCAGTACGTTTCTCGGACTAACGGCTATTATCACAGAACGTTTCTTGGCCTGTCGGATAACAGACCGTTCTTCGGCCTGAGGTCTATGATTCCAGAACGTTTCTCGGCCTGATAACTAAAGTCCCACAACATTTATCGTCCTGTAGGATAACATCCCAGAACGTTTCTCGTCCTGATAACTAACATGCGAGGATTTTTCTGGGCCTGACAGCTAAGATCAAGGTGTAGTTTCCCCCTCGTGCACCTCAAGTATGATAGGGCATACCCATGTTCGATGTCTCTTGAGGAGGGGAATTGGATACACTCACTTGTCTGGAGAAGATACAGCGGTTTTTTTTATTCTCGACGTTGACTGAGCGGTTCGGACCACAACCCCTTCAAACGTGTTGTGCCAGACTTGACATATTGGCTCCTCCCTTGTCTCTTAACCTGCTCGTGTTTTTACGCTGTCTATTTGACTGCGGCGATGAAGGGCAGTGATTTCTGCAAGCTGCATGACATATCGAAATACCTAAAGCATCACCATCCCTCAAAGAACATCAGTGTTGTGTGCTTGTACGGTGGCGTCTTCGACTCAATTACCTGCCCAATAGAGTCGGTGGAATAGCACTACTATGTCGCCCACGCACCCGGCCATTCGATCCGCTGTTCGACGTCAACGACAACGACGACGACAGCAGTAGTGTCCGACGAGCGCATCATGCCGCAGCATCCAAACTCCCGCGCTGTCGTGATATTCAGGTCACATAGACTGGAATGCATAGCGACCACGGCGGCAGCAGCGAGTGGCACATCCGTCTAGTGCATTCCCTCGCTTCCGTGGATCACGCTGGCAGCGGCGACGACGTTAACGTCGAAGTGAACGGCAACTGCCAAGAAAACTGCACCCACCTACGTGTGTGGTGCGTATGTTTCTCAGGCCAGCGTCGTGACCGGACTCCGCCAACCTTTAAATTGAGCCGAGTATTTCGTGCCGTAATGATGGCACAATCAGCGACAGAGCGTCGCAGCAACCCACCGGTTTCACCCTGTGGGTGTTTTCTCCCGTAGCCCGTTTTAGTGTTTGGTCCTGGATGAAGCTTCCTTAAACTTAAACCTATGCACAAGTGGCGCAGATTCCAGTGTGTATAAGATAACGGCTTCCCCGACATCGACGACCGCGTCCAAAGCATAGGCAACGGGATGATATGTACCCATAGCACCAGGAAGGTTGCAGTTACTGGCTGGTCCTTTGACGATGACCTTCCAGCCTACAGCCGCCATTTTCTGAGGCACGTCATCGCCTATTGTCGTAGAGACACCACCGAGCGACCGGACTCCATTCTTGATACTACCATTCGTGACTTCTCTCCAGCCCATCGCTCTGTATCCCAGCGCAACTTCCGTCGACCAGGAGCCCGACTTCACGCAATCTAACCAGGACGAGCCCCGCAAATCCCGCCCCAGAAGGGATGAGTTCTACGTCTGGTCCTTTGTCTAGAATCGACGCCCGAAGTCAGAATACCAATCATAGTAACAGCAACAACAGAAACATCGATAACAACTTCAGTAGCAGCAGCAACAGCGGCGACAGCGACAGCGACAGCAACATTGACCAGAATTAGTACCGCGGCACCTGAAACCTGCTCGCCGCCCTGTAGGAGGTCAGCGCGTCATTGCTCTCCCCCTGGCAGAAGATCGAGACAGTGGCGATGTTATTGTTGCCGCACATTGACATCTTGCTGAGGAGTAGAGCTGTCCGGGAATCGCCAATAGCGGAGCCTGTCCAGATCCTAAAGCGTACGGTGAAGGGATGGTTGAACTTCGCCCAACATGCCAGCGCAGAAGTGGTCTTCATTAACCCCCCCCACCCCCCACTTCCTGGGGGATGCGGGCTCTCTCCGTTGGCGGACACTTCGGACGTTGCCGCCGTAGCCCATGCTTTCAAAATTCTGAACGCAGATGACCGGCGGTTGTAGGCTTTGTGAGATCGACGTTGGAAAACGCCGTCCGCTTGAAAATGCGGCGTACGCCTAACGAGGAGGACATCGCCTAGCACCTTTTGGTCTCGCTTGAGGGGAAACTGTCGTTGTCGTCCACCAATCGCACGTCGTTTTGATCGCGGTTCAGATCGGCAGCTTTAAGGCGATTTGGCTTCTGTTGGCGCTGGTATCCTGCTCGATGTATGTTCTCGCTGGAGTGCCCAGCAGATGTTTTGATCATTCCTTCGAACGCCAAGCGGCAAGTCTTAGGCCGAATGAGAGCCGCTGCTCCGTTTCGCCGACTGGCGCTTTGTGCATCTCACACGCCTCGATGTGCCCCCCATGAATGGAATGCCTCGATGGGGCGAAAGTGACCAGAGATGCCTGCGGTGCGGGTACCAATTGGAGATGTTGCCCCACATGCTC
The DNA here is from genome assembly GCA_002806875.1 of Lepidotrigona ventralis hoosana. NCBI lineage: Eukaryota > Metazoa > Arthropoda > Insecta > Hymenoptera > Apidae > Lepidotrigona > Lepidotrigona ventralis. The sequence continues at coordinate 8,084 of NIPQ01103663.1, forward strand.
TGTCTCTGCGGCCCCCAAGCGGCCTCTCGGCAATTATACCATAATGTCTTTTTCGAGAGGCTTGAAGCGTCCTCCAGGCTACCAGGGAATCATATATTAACACGTGCGTCCCCCGCGAAGAACTGCGAGCATTGCGTCTTGATATTGTTGTGACGCACAAGCCGTTCAGAATCATCGTCGTGGTCGATGTTACCGTATCTTTCGAGTATAAGTTCGATTGGCTTGAAAATGCAAGGATCGAGAAGATTCACATATATCAGCCGTTTGTGGAGACATTGAGAAGATGCGGGTACATTGTTCACGTTGACGGCTTCGTCGTGGGCGCCTGGCACTCTCACAACACAGTCTCACTTCTTTGCTGCTGTACGCGATTCTGATGAGTCGACGCATGTTCTCGAAAACCATCGCGTGGTCTCGGGACGTACATGTCAAGCACATCTCCGGCACCCGGCAGTACCGCGTAATGGGATCGACAGCGCAGGATAAGGCGTCCCCAGTGATCACGCAAACGCATGTTTCCGTTCACGAAAATCAGTCCGCGATCGACGCGAACAATTTAAACGTAGACGTCTCCAAGGTCATGAGAGCGCAGCCAGCCTCGAGCCACTAAACATAACCGGAGTCGACGTACTTGGTGTCGGCGAAGTCTGGAGCACACCCCCCTTTCATCATTGTTTTGATTTTACAATATCTAATCTTAGTACTGGATCCTCTAACTGTTAATGTAATTCTGTACACTTCATTTCCAATAGCACTTGAAGATATACTAGACATGATATATAATAGCTTTCTTCCTCAATGCGAATGCTTCATCCTCGCTGACTCTACTTTAATTTTAATCTTATTTCATTCGCTACGCCTTCCTGTCTCTGGTTATGTGCGCCTTTATCTATTTTCAATTTTTCTCTTTATTCTTATTTATTTCACATTAATTTTTACTTATATTTACTTACATCTACATTTATATTTATATTTATATTAATTTACCAGTACAGCTGCAACTCTTTTTTTTAAATATATCCTCCAGCGCGAAACATCTCTTTTCTTTTTATTATTCATGACTTCAGTTACGTCGCCAAGGCTACTTGCGCCATGACACAGTCGGTGATATATATGTTTATATCTTAGATCCTCTGGCGGGGACCAGTTGAGTTTCTATTCATCTTTTCTTTTCTTTTAGCATGTGCACAGAATGGCTTTTCCGTTGCTAAAACCTGCTTGCGTTTTATATTTACGCGCGGTACCAGACAGTACACGAGTGGAGTCGGTAGTACGCGGCGGCCGCGAGTGTGGTGATTGCAGCCTCTAACAGCACCAGAACGCGCACGAAAACCGAGGATTGACAGCGGCGAGGAGGATCCAAGGACACTCTGCCCTTCCTGAAGTCACTTGGCAGCAGTGAAAACGGCGCCTTCCAAGGACCATTCACTTCGTCGTGGAAGAAAGTGAAGCTCAAGATCGACGAGCAGATAGCCTCTCCGGAGGCTCTCCCCTTGGCTGACGACTACCGGACCTCCAATTACGGATCTGAGGTGAGGAGAAAGCTCTTAAAGTCCAGGAGCTCCAACAGGGATTGAGCTGCTTCCCTCTCACCATGGCAGTGAGTATGGTGGCACAGGCCCCTGAACCTAGGATTCCCATGACGGCGGCGACGACCCAGCCCGAGGACAAGGAAGACACCCTATATCCGTGTGGCAGAAGGAGGAGGATCCCTCCCCCCCCCGGTTCTGGAAATCCCCTCTTCGATGGACCACTAGGGGAAGTCGCCAAACTCGACGAGGAGAGTGACGCAAGCCTGAACACTGCACTTGCCCACCAGCACTACAACATCACAGGTATATGGACGTAAAGACAGACACCTTGCATCGACCAGCGCCCCTGGAATGGTTCTGCAGGAGGAGCGATTTCGTCATCTTCGGCCACAAGCATGGGGACTAGGGATCGGCGTACCGCATCACCGTAGAAGAATCCACATGCCGCATCACCGAAAACGCACACCCGCTATCGCCAGCGCCATTCATTGTCGGCGTACCGTCATCGGCAAAGGTATCTCTTTCCCTCTTCATGGCGAAGCCTCTAGCAGCGGGTAGGCCGCTACCAGACTCTCACGGAGCAGAATGCGCGACTACTGTCATCGCTGTTCGTCTCCCTTAAAAGCATGCACTGGGCTTTTTACATAGCTGATTTACACGAATCTATCTATTACTCCGCGTTTGCGCAAAGCCGATGGCCGGGGCCGATTCGACCTTAGGCGCGTTTCACACACCCCGCCACCGAGGGCCACGTTCAAACTAGCCAGGACACAATCGTAGCCTGCTCGGGTGATGTCGATACCCCAGCCGCCACGATCATTACCGAGCATCGCGTGTTCGCCAGTCATCGGGCACGCACGTCGCTTTCACTAAGTCGAGTCATGGAATTCGTACCAGAGTCCGAAATTTTCTATCTTCTTCGTTTCTTTTGTTTTTACTTTTTTCAGAGGCTGGCTCATTTACCAGGCTTGTTATTTCTCCGAACTGATGATCTTATTCTTTTTAACGCTGTGAACCACAAGATAACTTTTAATAATATATCGACGATCCAACATCGTTTATCGACACTGAAATTGTGACGGTGTTTCGGTAAAGGAAATGATTTTCGAATATGCTCCTTGAAAATTCTCGATATTCACCGTATCAATACACAACCCTGATTTGATTGTTTTATATTATTCTACGTATCGCGGAAATCATTACGATCACAACTGTTTAATATTTAACGTTCTAACATAAAACATTAGTGCTCAATCATTACCCTCATCTGGTACGGATCGGGATTTACATGTGAACATTCAAAATATTCGACATCCATTGTGGCGATGTATCATACATCGACCTCCATTCCTTTGTTATTCTAAGCATCGCTGTTCACTATGAACAAAATATTTTATTGTACAACGACGTTCTAATACTATATATAGTCTCTGAAATATTACGGTTTTCAGATACGAGTTTATTGAGAATACTCGACATACACTTAATCAATACAAGATTTCGATCGTCTAATATTATTATACGCATAGCAGGAATCATTATGTTCAAAATATTTTAATATAAAGGACGATCTAATATTATTTGTCGAGTCTAAAATATTACGGAGTTTCGGTAATTGGAGTGAGATACAAATACGTTCCTTTAAAATTCACGACATTCATGGTGTCGATTTATTATCTCAGTTTTACGGCTTTCTACTATTCAAAGCACCAAGTGAATTACGATGAACACAACTTTTTAATATATAAGAAAGATCTTATATTATTTATCGAGCCTGAAACTAAAGGGTTTCAGGTATGTGGATAGTAGTTTAAATATCCACTTTGAAAATTCTACTTGACAATACATTATGTCTTTACGATGCTCTAACATTATTCTCTGCGGTTATTCTTATCGGTGGTGATCATGATGAACAAAGTTTTTCAATACACAATGACGAACTAAGGTCATTTACTAAATTTTTTTGAAATATAAGAATGATCTAATATTATTTATCGACCCAGAAGTATTGGTGAAGTATATGGTGATCCGGTACGTGGAAAGCTGTTTACATATAATATTCGATAATTCTCGACATCCTCCGTAAAAGTAAATAATCTCGAACTGATTGACCCATATTATTCCACGCCTTGCGAGGATCAATATGAAAATAATTTGTTAATACGTAACGACGATCTAAAGGCATTTGAAGAAACAGAAGTGTTATGGCTCCCCGGTACATTGAATGAGGTTTGCAATTGCTTGAAAGTATTCTTCAATCATCGTATCACTATTTCATGGATCTGGTGGTCTTAAATTATCTTACAGACCTGTGGGGATCACAATGAGTGAAATTTTTCAATATCCAAGCATCATCTAGAATTATTTATTAATCTCGAAATGTGACAATCTTCCGGTGCGTTTCGGCACTTCCATATGGCCATTCAAATTCTTCGACATCCATTCTGTCATATTCTCTCGAATTGACGATTTTCTATAATTACAATGACTAATATCGACGTACGTAATGCAACGCGTTTAAGGCCGAGGAACGTACGTCGATATTAGTCATCAAGCCGAGAGACCATATTTGATGTTAGCCATCAGGCCGAGAAACCATTCACGCTGATAGCAATCAGGTATTACCTACATTGTTAGCAATCATGCCGAGAAAATTACTTCATTGTTAGCAATCAGACGGAGGAACGTAATTCAACGTGAGCAATCCAGCCAAGAGACGAACTTCAACGTTAGCAATCCGGCCGTGATACTTCCATTGATGGTAGACATCAGGCCTCGATACTCCGACGTTAGTAATCAGGCCTAGGAACATGTTACGATGTTGTCACTCAGATCGAGAAACGAACTTCGATGTTAGGCATTTGGATCAGAAACGAATTTCGAAACTTTCGGCCGTGGAACGTACTTCAATGTTCCACATCACTCCGAGATAAGTACTATGTTCTTAGCCACCAGGTCGTGAATGGTGAATCGATGTTATCCACCAGGCCAAGAAACGATCTTCGACGTAAGGCCGTGGAAGGACGTTCGGTGTTATCCGTCACACCTTCGATGCTAGCTATCAGGCCGTCAGACTGATATACGTACTTCGAAGTTAGCAGTCTGGCCAAGAAACGTAATTCGATTTTATCCATCAGGTCGAGATTCGTCAGCTGATGTTTCCCATCAGGCCGAGATACGCCCTTCGATATTAGCCATCAGGCGAGACACGACAATATATGTTGAAAATCATGCCGAGAAGCAACATTTGATGTTAGCCATTATACTGAGAAGATTACTTCGATGTTAGATGTCAGACCAAGAAACGAATAACAATGCCAGGGATCAGGCAGAAGAACGTCCTTCGATGTTAGACATTAGGCAAAGAAACTTCGTTCGCTCGGCTATTAGGCTGAGAAATGACTTTCAATGTTATCCTCCGTGACGGAAATTGAACCTCAATGATAGTCTTCTGGCTGAGAAGCAATATTCAATGTTAGACATGAGGCCGAAGCTTGCTTCGATGTTAGTCTTCAGTCCGAGGAACGTACTTTGATGTTATCCATCATTACGAGAAACCAACATCAATGTAGGCCATACGGCCAGAGATCTTCCTTCGACATTAGACTTTATGCCCGGAATCGCTTTTATATTCGCCATCAGGCAGAAAAACATACTTCCATGTTAGCCGTCGTCCGGGAGAGCTCTTTCGTTGTTATCCACCCGGCTGTGAAATTACCTACGATGTTAGATATGACAGAGAAATGACAAATTAATGCTATACATCAGGTCGTGAAACTTCCTTTGTTAGCCATAATACCGCCCAAACGAACTTCGATATTAGCTATCAATCAGAAAAAATCCTTCGATGTTAGCCATTAGGCTGAAGGACGACATTCGAAGTCAGCTCTCAGGCCAAGAAATGCCCTTCGAAATTATCCATCAGATCAAAAAACGACCTTCGATGTTAGGCATTAGGCCTAAAAAAAAAATTTCCTTCGATGTCATCCATCAGATCGAAAAACGAACTTTAATGTTAGCAATCAAGCCGAGAAACGTACTTCTTCGATGTTAGCCATGAGACCGGGAAACGTACTTCAATGTTAGCACTCAGGCCATGAAACGACATTCGAAATTAGCCATCAGGCCGAGAAACAACTTTCGATGTTAGACATTAGCCGGAGCACCGAGCTTCGACTTTAGCCATCGGTCTGAGAAACGTCCTTCGATCTTAGACATCATGCCGAGTCTTGTACTACGGAATCAGGCCGAGAAAGTTATATCGATTTTAACCATCTGTCAGTGGAACTTCTTTTGGTGTCAGCCATCAGGCCGCGACGCGTTCTGTGATGTTTTGTTTAAAAAAACTGCAAAGGAATATTACAGCGAAAATAACGTGGGATCCTGGCTCCAGGAAGATCTATTTATGAAGAAGTTCTCCATATAAAAACAAAATGTAATAAAGAGAATGGATGGAATATTATATTGTATATTATATTGTATACGGTGTGGAGTATGAATTTTCTTCTGCTGATGTCAAAATAGTGTCTAAAACAAACTAAAAAAACTTAAAAATTAATAAAACTTTGCAAAATGTTACTTTCATATCAATTACTAATGAAAAGATTCAGATTTTATTTTCTCAAATTTATTTCATTTGTTATCATCGTTCCATTCTTGAGTTATTGTTTTATATTCATATGACTATAAATTTGAAACTTCTGAGAAATATATAAATCTGCAACCAACTTATTTCTTAAATTAATATTACAAGTAATTGGCATTTAATCAGACAAGAAATTAAACAAACGAGAATATCAAGCCATCAAAAAAATCTATTATAAATGGGGAAAATAAATTCTAATAGTGGATATTCACTAATATTTATTCTAAGAAATGTTTAAATTATATTCATGTTTATTTATATGAATATGAATATCAATATAATTATTTACTGAAATCATGTCAAAATTATAGTAGCTATAAACACTACCGTGGCAATTAAAAAATATTATTGTTATGTATATATTTTTAGCAACTCATTTTTAATAACAACACTACAATAAGCGCATGCTGAAAAGGAAAGGAAAAAAAATTAGTAGCCAGAAGCTACCAAAATATAATCAATATCAACTGAATACAAACCCGGACTATAAACCGGCAGTGGAATAACTTTTGAATTTTGCAACACTAATTTATTGAAGTAAGAGATAAAGTAAAAGATTCTCGAAATAAACCGCGTGGTGGTTTTTATATGTTCACAATAATAATTACCTTACTACTTTACAGAACTAAAATGAATACTGAACTTCTGAAGATACATTTTATTTTCGTAACGATAATAAATATTACTTTATGCACTCACGTTAAAATATTCACAACAATAATTACGGGATTCCAGTGTATATGTAGTGAAAATTAATGAAAACTACATCTGTGCGACTATTTTAAGTGCATCGTGCGATTTAAAAACGTACTTCCACAATCTTAGTGGAATGAATTTGGGCATTTAAAGAAAAGCGACATTTGTCGCTTTTGACCAATGCAACACTAAGAAAGTCATTGAAACAAACACAACGAAAAATATATCTAACTTTTATAACGAAATCAACTTCAATTCAAGAAATTCAACAGAAACTATATCAATTATTCGTGGTCAAGATAAATAGTTATTTTAACAAATTTTTCATTTAGTTCTAAAGTTCCTTTGTAATAAATGAAATTATGAAGTATAATAGGAATATTTTAAAATTTGCAACACAATTAGCAAACTCTAATGAAATCTGAAATATACATTCTTTTACAGATATAATACACAACCTATAATCTTCACTCATAATTCTAATAAAACCCGCAATTAATTTCTCAAAACACTAAGAAAAAATCGCGACTTGCCCAATTTTATGATGGTAAACCTATATCGGCTACAAAAGAAAAAGAAATACCACATGCTACAGATTCTAAATTCGGGCATAGTGTCAAAATAGTAACAAGAATGACTTCCAATTCTTTAGATTTTCCATCCAGAGGATGATAAGCCATTTGTTGCAGGCTTCTTCAATGGCAGTTTTTCGGTCCTCTTTTTTCTTCAGGCACGATGCTCGCTGAAACATGAATATAGGCTAAGATTTTTTATTCGCGAAACCAAAATATAACTTATAAAGATGAAATAAAAATATAAATCGCGATTGCTGCTTCAAATAAACATGGACGACCATCGATCGTAGAGATCGTTGTCCGTTAATATGAGCGTGCTTGAGCAGTACCTACATAAAAGTTTATATCGAGATCTACCTGTAACCCATCCGTGATCGCGACCAAGATACTAAATTCCAAAAATCGAAGAGTAATTAGAGAAACAGGTGGTATGTCTATTAGTACCACTTTCAATGTCGATTTTCAAATTGCATTTCCAGAAACAGGTTGGGTACGCGAAATACGCGCGAACAGAGACTTTTTCTTTTTACTTGGAGGAAATCTTCAAAAGACACCTAATTGACTGAAGGGGGTGGCAAGTTTGCCGGATTTTTACAGACTAAAAGTTTCACGATGGCCTACCTCTTGCATTTGAGCGGTGGGGTGGAGGACGTCAGGAATTTCCAGATAATCTCGCGGCATTGTCCCTTTGTCTTTCGGCCCAGCCTTCGGAGGGAAAGCGAGGTCCTCTCGCACATCCTATTACGATCAAAGCAGCAACTCCGAGGACCGTTCTCAGTGTCGAGTCTCTTTGGGGTCGTTTGCTTTAAGAAAGCGGCCCTCACCGACACCTCTGACGGCCCTAGGAGATCGTATAAGATCTCGGAGAAGAACCGGGCATCAGCCTGCAACCTTCCGTCTTCATTCTTCTTTCTTCTTTTATGGCGCCCTGAGACTATTGGGTCCCCTATTGCGACTTACATTCGCCTCTCGGCGTCGTCTTCCTCTTCTCCCGGATCCTTTCATTGTCTTCCTTGCAGGACATCACTAGCTCATAGACCGTTTCCTGCTGTGTCTGTCGCGCGATCAAGGCTCTCACCAATGCCGCCGGTAAGAGGTCTTCTCCTATGAGACTATCCTGAACTCAGTATTTCGTTCTCTCAACGCAAGGCAATCTTCTACGATGTGCTGAGCAGAGTCCTTCTTGGCTCCGCATACGAAGTACTGCTTGGTACTAGTCGGGGAGGATCGCAATGGCCATCCGTTCGCTTCCGGCTCCTGATTCCTCCAGCTCTGCTTTCCATTTCCGCAGAGCTCGGTCTTGAGCTGTCTTTGCAAATTGATTTATTCTTTTAGATTTACTCTTCCAGTTCGGATTGCCGCCTGGTTTCAGTCTCCGCACACGGCGGTAGACATTGGCTTCTGCTGCGGCCTGAAGGTCAAGTGGAATCATCCTAGCAAGACCCACGACCACCTGAAAAGATACCGATCGATACGCACGTACAGCCCTAATGGCCATGACGCGCTGTATCTGGGACAGTATCTCTCTGCCTTTCCTCTTTGGGCAAACCTGCTCTATCCTAGGCACGAGTCGTCTGAAAGGCTCCTCGAAGCTCATCCGATCGTCCAGAATGAGCGCGAATTTCTTGATGGTCTCTTGGATGTGTATTCGCTTTCCATCCACCATAAGTCACATTTGGGGCTGTCTTCTTGTCCGGAGAAGGCCGTGGAGCCAATTCGCCTGAGTCTTTTCCACAGACCCCTCCAGTTCTAGCTGGCGGGTCCATATCGTGACCGCTGCGATTCCCGCTTCGGGAATCCTGAGGGTCCGCAAGCAAGGTATCATCCGCGAAGCAGATCATCTGCATATCAGGAGGAAACGCTGCCTCTAGAACGTAATTAAAGCCGATGTTTCACAGGAGTGTCCAAGACCAACTCCTGCAGATCCCCGCGGCTAATCCTTCGCAGATAATGAGGGACTCTATTAAGAGACGGTGCCTCTCTAATTTTATCCCAGGGAAGGGAGTGAAACGATTTCATGATACCGATAGATACCCCCAACATCACTCCCCCCTAGTGAACGACACTTTTCGTCACAGTCCTGACGTGTTCCATGGCGTCAATAGTGGAGACTATACGAAAACTGTATTGGTTATCGCAAAGATTGGGACTCATTAGTGACATGTGACTAAAAATCCAATTGGCCACTATTCTCTTGAAGATTCTATCGACCTTGTCGTGAAGGCATGTCGGTCTTTATGCTGCAGGCGTACACCGATCCGGTTTGGTATCAAACCGAGTCATGCGTTCCTACGTTCCATTTTCCCGGGATTATTTCTGCCTCCAGTCTTCAGTCATCCAGACAACTGAGACTGGGACCAAGCGCACTAAGCGTCAGGGAAAGCACATGACTAGGGACACCGTCAGGCCCGAACGCGATTCCTGGGATATTCAATCTCGCAGTCCTCCCTCACGGCGATTACCAGCCGCACACTCTCCTCTTTACTCCCCGGAAAGAAGCCCCGCCGCTAGGATTTGCTCCGTGCCGATCGATTCCGTGATGGGCGGGGCTCTCGGTCGGATCTTGACCTAAGGTCGGATCTTGAAGAACTCCCAGTCTTGCGTGTCCAGGAGATTATCCCAGCTTCGCGCCTGAGTTTCGTTGATTATCCTCTTGATGAAGTTTACAGCCTCTCTAGATTGTACAATGGTCCTTCTCTCTTGCTTCGTTTCGGACCTTTTATCTGCTCTCCCTCATATACCGGGGGCGTCTGCGGCAGCACATAACTCGCATGATTTTTACAACGACCACCAGTACACGATGGTTCGACCGATGATCCGGGCGCGACCGATGATTGCATCAAAGACTGCATCCATCGTGTGCTGGAAGTGTTTCGCTCCCATGTCGACGTACCTCGCATGTTCCCTTGGCATCCCCGTAAGGCCAGAAGTCCGCGATGGCAGCAGCCCTCAGTATGTAGGCGTTCATTCTCTTTATCGCCCATTCTCTTCTCGGCTGCTCTGAGCTCTTCTGCTTTCTTCTTGTTCCCGGCGCATTCCGCTTGGTAGAACGCGCGTGAAGGTATAGCAGTGATAGCTGAGCGTCTCGCCTTCATCACCCTCCAGCTCGTAACGCAGTAGGCGCGGGAGACTCAGGATAAGTTAATAATTGACTCACCTTGCCATCGAACACATGTGCTGCACAGCCTCTGTTTAACAGCCGCATGTTCAAGCCTGTCACACTCGGCAACCACCCTGCCCCTAAGTTCCGTGGCGGGGGAGTCCCAGGCTGTGGACTTCGCATTGAAGCCCCCAAGGACCAGTGCCCGTCGAGTGTGGTACACCACGTCGCGTACCTCATGAGTGCCTCGAACCGTGAGAGGGGCCAGCTAGACGGGGAAAAGAATGCTACCATCCCCATGCCGCAGCCACGAGACCATCTCCGCGCTCTAGAAACGCAAGCCGGTTTGGAGAACCGGTTTCCTCTCCCCCGAATATGGCAACACAGGCCGGCGGGGAACCGGTATGCTTTCCGTAGGATTGCCAACCCGATATTCCACTCGATCATGTTCTGTAAAAATAAGTCTTGTTCCCTGGACGAGTGATTCAAGTTGGGTTGCAGTATGTGGCCCGCGAAAGCCATCACTGCGTAGTGTCCATGGCCTCTTCGCAGCAGCTTCCTTCTTTAATTCGGACCGCGCTTGACCGCCCTTCCGTTCACAGTTACTCAGATGATCTTTATCTGATGCGACGGCCTGCATTGCAGATCACTACTGTGACCGGGGAGCGTCTTTCTCCTTTTTCCCGTTGCCATCGCGTTCCTTCACTTCTTTTCCTTGATGGGTTGGTAGAAAGCCCTGCTGCCAAAACGATGATCAGCTGGCCTGTCCAGGTCAGCGCAGAGTGTGCATCTAATTGGAGCGGTACAACCTCTTGCATTGTGGCTCGCTGTTCCACATGTGTAGCAGCGGACGCTCCTGTCAGATGTGCAACGCTGCATGGCGTGTACGAATTCCAAGTAGCGGTATCACTGCAGAGGGCGAACCATCAGCGAATCAACACGTGCTGACACCAAGCCAACTAGGATTCTGCCTGTTACGACGATATTTTTCATCGAAGCGGCATGATATCTCAGCCAGATGGTCCCCATTCTCATCGAAGAGCGGTGGCGAAATTCACCTGACTTAACGTCAGCTACGTTGCAAACATCCGCGGTGGCGACCGCCGAAGCTATCTCGGCTGGGTTGACTGATTCATCTAATCCACTGAATCAGACGTCTGCCATCTTCACTGGCCGGGCTATACTAACTTCACTGTTGTCTGCGAACAGATCGTACAGGCCACTCGCGATAACTTTTGCTTTGTCTGAACTGTTTTCCCTCGGATTTTCTGGGATCATGGCGCTCGTGATCGCTCTCCGGACGCGGACCTCGGATTATTTTTAGCTGTGCCCATGTCTTCTGCATAGAATTTCTTGCTCCCCGGGGCGACAGTCAGACTGACCGTCGCCCTTCTCGGAGCTCTAACCGATTGCAGTTTCCCCTTTTTCTTCTTTTTAGCAGCTCGTTGCTGCTGTTGAAGCCGAGACTCTTCATCTTCTTTTTCTATTTATTCTTCCTTTTTGCCAACCACCGTGGTTCAGGCCGCGGGCTTCGGATACGCGGTTAAGGAGATAATTTTCCATGGGTAGTTCTTTTGTTGAGACGTCCGGTCCTTTTCCGCTGAGATCGTTGGGCTGTTCCTATACTCGTCTTTCTTCTCTTCTGTTTTGTGTTGAAACGGGTCTGCGTCCGTTAGTGTCCTCTTCGTGACGGGGAAGCAGCGGCGGTAGAGTCGATACCAGGTCAGTCCTCCGACCGCCTACCGCCCACTCCGAGGGTCTACTCCCTCTGATCTACTCCCGGAGAGCTGCAAGGTCCCAATGATCTGGCCAGGTTTGCCAAGACAGCAAACGAGCTCTCCGTTTCCGGGAATTCGCATGCTCTCCGGTGAGCAAGGGACAACAGTCGCGGATTTGACCGCGCTCGCTGTCCCGCTGGTACTCTGTCCAAGGCGACAGCATTCGAGGATTTAAGAGACGCTTTCTTCAGGTTCCTTTTGGGGTCACCATTTTCCAGCTTCGCGTTTCGCTCTTCTAAATCGAGGTTACGACTCCTCATAGCTATGAACTCTTTCTCCAGCGCCGCCTCATTCCAGAGGTATGATGATTGAGGCATTCCATTTCACTAGCTTTGCGACGTTCACCCGTGTGTTCCTGAACGCGTCCCGGATGTACCTCTTATACGTACGTTTTAGATTTTTTGAAGTGGCCACCTTTTCCCCATCTTCAAGCTTTCGTGTATGACAGATGCCGAGGTTTGCATTTGGCGAGTGCTTAATTTCGGCAGCTCTCTCTGCGTCCGTTGGGAGGCGGAATGCTTAGTGGATGGGGGAGCCGCCTCCTTCGTTCGAAGTCCTCATCCTCTTCTCCTCATCCTTCCAAATCCTGTTCTGAGTGGAGTTGACCTCCACCTCCTCTGGTGGAGGTCAACTCCCCAACAGGGAGCTGTTGGTGGACTCTTCGGCGGAGGCCAGGCGACCCCTCCTTCTCCCTTCTTTTATCTGCTTCCGGCCTCGAAGTAAGAACGTGTGATCTGCTCCGAACACTTCCTCGCTGACTACTATCTTCATAATCTCCTCCTTAGATCTTTCTTCCTTTCTGGCTGTGCCAGGAATAGGGACAGGAATATACAGGTATATGAGAGTGCAGGCCTGATCAGCCACTTGTTCCTCATCACAGTAGATCTATGACGATTCGGAAGAGACCCGCTTGACCCTCTCCTCCGTATCGGGCCTGGAGGTACCGATACCAACTGAATCAGTAGCGTTCTGATCTAATGCTTTGCACTTCCAATGTTTATGTTTTGATTCATCCCAATAATCGTCTACACGTAGAGCCTAGCGTCCACTCTTCGCACAGTCTCCTCGCGGACGCCTGATAACGATGCGCCTGGGGCCCGCTTGAACATCCCCATCTCACCGGGAGGTACCGATACCTCCTGCATCAGTAAGTTGTGTCTTCTTCTGGCTGTCCTTCATGTTTAGTTGTTTGTTCTTTTCCTTCCTTTCTCACACATTCGCTACCTGTTCGAGAGCACACGCGCCGTTCACCGATCTCCAGGGAGTTCCACAGGGAGATGAGGCGAGTGGATTATTCGATCGACATGTCCTCAACTTTGTCGAAAAGACACCGCCTGCGAAATATAGGCCTTATGTGAATCATCTTTATCGAGGTGTTTGATCTTGTTCAGGAATCCCACTGATCGAAAAAATCTGCACCGATCTCAGCTCCCTACGCGCGAACAAAGACAATGGCAAACTGCTCGGTCCTATCTATAAATAATCACAGTCACATTCACACCAGAGAGTATGCTACCTATCCTAACCAGTCGGACTATGTTTAAGAAATGGCAAAACAGGCACCCTAACACATACTCTACGGTTCCTAGAGATAACGTCCCCGGGACGCCTCAGACACCTGAGCGTTGAACGCAACATTCATACTCTAATTTATGTTCCATTTTCCTGAAATCGATTGACGAAGGAAGTGACCATTGCGCAGAATGTGATAAGAATATCTATATTATTATTGTATGTATTACATTATTTGAATAAAACATTTGTATATTTCTACTTTTATTTCAATTTTATTTAAATATTCATCATCGTACATAATGTACATATTCAAAATATTCGAAATAAGTAATAAAAAATTAGAATTAGAAGAATTAAAGAATTATTGCATACTGCTTGGACTAATAGTAAAAACGACGCAATTCCACATCCTAATCGCATACACACGTGCGAAAAATGCGTTTACACACTTTTAGTCACTGAAAAATTATTAAACTTATAAAGTATTGTCATCATATCCATTGCCTTTCTCTGACCCAAATAGTACCTGAGCACGTGAATGAAGTCCTGGCAATGAACATGAAAAGAGTTAAACATGAAAATCCTAAGCTAAAGGAAGGAGCTAAAGGAATTAATATACCTATTTTATCTCACTTCTACAACGAAAATTGCATTCTCTGACTTTATTATTGTTTTCAATAACACTACATCATAATTTACTCAAAAAATTAATAAATTACTGAAATACTATACCTGAATAAGAGATATCAGCAGTGGATATATTTATTGAAATATATATTCTATATATTCTAAATAGAATATTACTAGAAATATCCTCAGGAAATCTCTTTATCGAAGCTCATTTTAAAGATAAATGAAACATTTAAAGTTACGACTTTGACTCTGAAACCTAACTGTCGTGAAATGTCTTCTTGCACATAAAATTTGATACATTTTGACTCGAATGATATATTGAGATTTAAAAGTATGAATTATGTTTAATTTAGAAATTTCAAAATATTAAATAATATTATTCACAATTGCGTAACTATTATTATTATTAGTAATGTACTAATTTCTTTACTAATTAAAATTTCCATGTAATCAACGAAGTCGAATGGTATCCGTTTTCTCCACTATAATATAATACTCTCTGATTTTCAATCACAGATATTATATATGTCAATATTACTATTCTTATAAATTCTTGTAATATTGTAATTTAATGTGAATATTACATTCATATTAATTATTATTATACAATTGTTATTACATTATTGTTATTGTCATATTAACAATAAAAAAGCGAGGTGCAATGAAACCTATCCTAAATTAATGAGCAGAAGTTAAAAAATATTATTACTCACAGCTATAGCAAATAGCCATGGTCACTATGCTCGTCAAGAACTCTATGTACAACTCGCGTTGTATTACCCCCCGTTGATTCGGACATTTCATCCTACGACATAATTGTAATGATATTTGTCTAAAATAGTCATCATGATTCCAATTAGTCAACAAAAATCTTCGAATAAAAGAAATGAAGGCTGAAAGAAATCTGTAACAGAAAGTTCTATTTTTAAATATAATTTTAATTTTTTACTAAAACGTAATTTTTTAATTTTTTACTATTATTATATTTTTAATTTATTACTATTATTATATTTATATTAACAATTTATGTAAAATAAATGACAGAATTAATTGAAACATATCAAATATAGATAATTATTTACAGTCTTGGCTTTTGATGCATCATCACATCCTTTCCAGGGAACGAAAAAGAGGAAGGAGTAAAAATCTTTAAGAAATTATTGCTACTTCTGTTAAACTTCAATGATTTTTCCAAAAAACTGAGACAATGAAATTTGACATTTTAACTATAAAGGAAATTGAAACCAGATTTTATTTTTTAATTAATAATGAAGAAAAATATATGAATTAAAATTATATGAAAAACGATATATAAAAATGTTTATATGAAATTAAAATTATATGAAAAACGATATTTAAATGTTTATATGAAAAACGATATATAAAGATGTTTAGTTTTGAAGCACTAGCATCTCCTTCCTAAAGAATAGGAAAAAATGATAGTTATGAAAATCTGCAATAAATCGCGTGATATTAGAATATATTCTTAAGAATATGCAAAGAATAAAATTTATTGGAATATAATATATAAAGATATTTACATTCTTATGCTCCAGGAGAGGCTGTATCCTCTTGCAAGCGAATATTTAAAAAAAAAAGAGGAAAAGTATGTTAATAGATTAACACGCCCGTTTAAGTAACAACGGGCGAGTTCACTGACTCCAATTTCACGTATTAAATGATATTCTATTTGAATTTAATGGGAGTTATTGTGCTCTAAGTATTGAAAATTACATGATGGAATAAACACTGACACTACCAACCGCATTGCGTACGGTTACCAAAATTCTTAAAGAAAAATTTTATCATAGGGAAAGGAATAGAGTGTTTGGGTAGTAAATACTGCTTTTCCAATATTATCAACCAATCGTTATTTATTCTTTACGGATAAATAACTATGGTATTGAAATTGTGAAATATGTAATTAACATATTCAAAATATTATTACGCAATGTAAAATATTTCACGACATAGTCAAATATTTATGAATATATCGTAACATAAAAGATTTGTAAAAATCATACTTTGAGTGTCCACCATTAAGGATTATACATACTGTATTCGATTTGTCCGCAATATTTGATTTGTTTAAATATTTTATTTCGATCAAATCAAATCTAGCGCACTTTTATTGTCTGCACAGTATTCAAACGACGCAATGCGCAGAATCGAATCGTCAGCGTTCCTCCCCAAAAGATATTTAAGAATGTATATGAATTGAATACTAAATAAATGTTGTCAATTACTCAATTGCAATAAAATAAGAAAATAGATGTAATAATATGCTCACCTACATTAAAATAAGTCAGATGTTATCATAATTGCATGGATGCATCGTTCATCATCGTGGCGTCCCTTTATTGTTCCAAAGTTTCTTTGGCAATTACCACTTATCTGTGCAAAAGAAAATCAAGATCAACAAATAAATGTATAAAGCCAAAAATTATATGAGCATTGGACAATGATCAAGGACAAATGCCGTTTTGAGTTCATAGCGCGAGTGAGTGTGACGCACACAATCAAAGAAAGAAATTATTTAATTACAAATAGCAATATTCAATTAATTATTGATTTTAAACGTACGTTAATTATACGAAATCAGTAGTAGCGTGTATGTAACCGATAGAAAAACGATAATAGAAGATGTTATTTCGCAGAAAATAAACACCATACGAATCGATACGTCTTCGCGCCATGAACTTCAGTTGTACAATAACACTCAGCGCTAAAAAACGTCACTAATTTTATGAGGTGGGCGCACGAGTGTGCACGAATAGAATTCGTTAGATTTTGCAAAACCTTCAAGAATATCTTCAATTTTAATAGTAAATATATCATATACTATAATTAATATATAAAA
Organism: Lepidotrigona ventralis hoosana; assembly: GCA_002806875.1. NCBI lineage: Eukaryota > Metazoa > Arthropoda > Insecta > Hymenoptera > Apidae > Lepidotrigona > Lepidotrigona ventralis. The sequence goes on from NIPQ01103663.1 coordinate 25,418, forward strand.
CCTAATTCTATGTATAAATGTATATATACTCCAATTTATTTTAATGAAATAGAATTGATTGATTACAAAAATTCTTGTATAAGATTTCTTATTCTTGTTTTGTGCTAAATGTTCTCATACATTTTATGCTAATATTTTATTCACCTATTTATTCATATATATTTATAGTCACAATTATTATATCGTTTATTATAACGTTAATGTAAGGTTCATTATAATATTAATGCAATTTTAAGTGACGTATATAATCTTAATAAATAATAAACGTATATAATTAATAAATTTCAATCACTTAATGTAATAATCTAGATTAATAAATAATATATTAATAAATAATATTATTATTTTGTATATTATTGAAATACTATATACAGTTTTACATATCACTCTAAGAATTATCAATGAATACTATCAAATTACTCACTATTCCTTTATACCAAAGATCTATGAATTCAAAATCTAGTTGATATAGATCGTACTTAATACATGTACATTCTCGTTCCAAGTAGAATCAAATTTGTTTAATATCCTTATTGAATATTCTCAATTTACGCTTCTCAATCACTTCGTCAAATCTGTATTGTTATCCTTTTAATATCCTCAAATTTGGACCATATCAAGTTTACACTGCTGTTCTGGTAAACGCAGGAAGGCACAAGCAATAAATTTCCACAATTTGGTTTCATCAACTACTATCCTCTACAGTCAAACTACTTATACTTCAGTTCTATATACGTATGTGCATTTACTAGATATATTTGATTTGCTGAATAGATATTTAGCAACTTAAACAAAATTTGCGACTTTTATATTCTGGAACAAAAAGTATTTTAAAGGATATATATTGTAGAGAACTTCTAATGTGTTTTTAATTAATTAAATTCAAGACGTAGATATCAAAATTGAAAGAATGTTAACTTCTACTTTACCTCTTATTTAAGAGATTGTGTGGTATTTTTATTACCTTTTAGATTAGACTTGTTTTGTTCCGTAAAGTTTACAAAATTATTGTATGCAAATGGAAATAGCAGCCTAATTCCTAATACTTTTTAAGTTTTATGAATTCGACTTATTCCCATACTACAGAGTTTAAAATAAAGGAAATCGAAATTGAAAGTAAGTATAGTACATATTACTATGTACTACTATTAGATAATACCATATTACTACTCTAAATCCTAAAGAAGGATATTTAATATAGGTCAGTTAATCACGAGGTCAGTTCTCTTGTGTATAAAGATTTTCCTTAGCGTTAAATAAGAATTGTGGTTAATAAAACAATGTTTCTTCTAACAAATGTCGTCAGTTTTAATATTAAAAGACATTTATATTAAATTCTATTAATTATACAAGTAACACTAGAATTATATAAATACACACAGGTCATCTGATGGATGCCGAATATATTCGGCGCTCGTACACACAGGTCACCAGATGGATGCCGGATATATCCGGCGCTCGTACCGAAAGAGTTAAAAAAGTATTACAATAATAATGATAGTACAATAATTTATCTTCTAAATCAACCCTCCTTCATAGGCTTGTTATAATACTTGACTGCAATTCAATTCTGTAATCGTGGTGCCATCCATCCCACGAGTATTATTTGCTGCGCGCTTAGCAATTGGTTTAGCAAAAGCGGCATTGATTGTTTATACAACGAAGGCCTACCACTTTTGCATGTTTCATCTAATGGAAATACTTGCCAGTACCGTGAGGTAATCATCGTCGAATACGATAATTTTACATTTTACGTGTATCATTAACTAATTTATTACATGTATCATTNTAACCACGAAGGCCTACCACTTTTGCATGTTTCATCTAATGGAAATACTTGCCAGTACCGTGAGGTAATCATCGTCGAATACGATAATTTTACATTTTACGTGTATCATTAACTAATTTATTACATGTATCATTAACTAATTTTATTACATGTATCATTAACTAATTTTCTATCTCTTTTAAGATTATAAAGGCAATAAAATTCGAAGTTTTATTACTAGGTTTTTGTTATTTAAAAAGAATGAACTGTTCGACTGAGATTTCGATTAATTTTCAATACAATATTCATTGTTGCTTGTGATTGTTTCGCACATTCCTGGATTTCGTGTTTAATAACATATTAATTAATATTATTAGTAATTTAAGGTTATAATATAATAATTTGGAATCAAATAAAGTTGCAAATATCTATAAGCAAAAACTTTTTAACACATCTAATAGAATTAATGTTGAATTTATGAAAACTTTTACCAAAAGTTCTGTAATTGAAAAAATAATATAAATTAATACGAAAGAGCAGTGGTATTTAAACAATACGAAATTGTTTGAAAATAAGTACATAATGGACACAAGTCGAAGGAACTAAGGGTGGCAGCTTTGGATTTTATAAATGGGACGAAGAAAGGTAGCCTAATCGCAACCCTAATCCTGATTTAGGGCGGGATTTTATTTACGAAGAGTCAGTAAGTGCGACTGTCCACTTGCTGTAAGCATTTCTCCCTTATTTATAGTTCACAGATTTAATACAAAATTTAGATTAACTTACGTGCCTCCTTTGATAGTTATCTTCCTTGAGTCAAAATTATAAATATAAACAAATCTTTCAAATAAAATGATAAGATTTAAGTTTTCTTACATCATTATCGTTATTTCCTAAATTTGTCGATTATGACAAATACATTGATTGTTACTTATCGATTACGATGACTTTATGTCTTTCTCCTGTTGAAGCAATGTTTTAAAGCTAATGGAAATTTCGTGTATATGATTAATGAGTTTGAACGTATCACATTAAAAACTCATCAACTACCGAACCTATCAAGGAGAATTTCTTTCTACAACGAGACCCATTTTTCTGAGAACCGAGCTATCGTTGAACTCGTTTTACAATGCCCTTCTGGCACTGGAAGTGATTTGTTCCTTAGTAATATTATCTAGACAAAAAGCATAAAAAAATGTATCTGTTTTCCCTCCGCTCGTTAATTTGTCATCTCTTTCATCTTAAGGTTTTTGAAATTTTGCAATCTATTATTTTGAAAATTGTACAATTCTATATAAAAAAAAGTAAGCAATCTAATTAAAATAAAACAATATTATCAAACGTTTTCTCTTATCTTAATTAGTCGTTATCTTATAAAAAGAGCACTCTATTTCATCTAGTGTATTCCTAATCATGAATTATGATTGGACCAATCACAACTATATGATTGGTCCAATCTTTAATTGAAAGAAACGAATCATTCAAATAAAAGGAAAGAAGCAAAAATTTAAAATAGTAGCTAAATTCGTAGAAAAATCAAATAAAATGTTATCGGAATTATATACATTGTGATTAAAGAACCATAAATACACCTGACAACTACGATATACCTGACTGATTTTTCTCGCTTAAGTAATTGCGATTTCACGACATGATACGAAAACACGATTTTTGCGGTAGATCGGTGTAAATTGACAATAATGATTGACGAACTCTCCTTCAACTATGCTTTTCACTTTCTGAGACAGAAAGATACGAACGAGTGAAACCGCATTTTGTTTCCTCGACTGCACTTTAGCAGATCACAGTGCAATAAACGTTGATGGAAACGTTGATGGAACACGCTGTCGGAGATCTTTAAGGCTTCTCATACCAATTTTTACCTTGTGTGTTCTGAGAAAATTCATACCAGCTTTTAAAAATTTACGCATCAAATATCGATGCTTCGGGATTGATTGTTTGACATCATTGATTGATTACAGAGACTACTTCAGACAATAGCAACTTAATTACAGCCTGTTTGATAATTTTCAGGAAGTTTGGTGTTCTTTCACTGCAAAATTAATCAAATAATCTGATATCATAGGAGATGAATGTTAACATAACATGGAATAAACTTACTTCATTGGACAATTAAAATATTACAGATATCTAATTTGTCTAATTTATCTAATTTATCTTCTTTTATCTAAAGCTGAGGATTTAAGTTTCTGAACTTAAGTTTAATAGAAAGTTCAAAGAAAGTTTCATAAAATATCAATTGGACTACAGCTTTCAGTGGCTACTGGAAGTAGTAGTCTCCTACAAATCCGGTGAAATATAGAATGGTGGGAGATTACTAAACAAAGTTCAAAAACGATAAAAAATATCTATGAATGCGAAAAGGAGGAGATTGAAAGTGGAGGTGGCACAAAGGAACAAAATTTTGAGAATGGAACAAGCGATCAACGTTGCGGGAGAGTGAAATCACCCCTACCTTCTTCCTCAACCACAGGCTTTATCTCCAGAAAACTGTATGACATCACAGAGACATTTTTAAAGCTTTCTTGGAACATTGGATTGTTACTTGGGTCTTACTAACCTGGAAAGGTTCACCCTTTTTAGCTCTTACTAATTTATGTCTATCTTTGTTTGAGTTTCAAACTACAAGAATGGAAATATTGTCTCTTATTACTTTGTCTTTCTTTGATATTCAAATTTTATATGATGTTATTTCAATATGACACTGTTGAAAAAACAATTAGATGCTACTTACCAATATTCTTCCATGATTAACTTTCATCAAATATTAAACTATTAAAAATTAGAGTATTTGGTATTTGGTTTATTTTAAAACATTAGAATAATTAGAGTATTTGGTATTTGGTTTATTTTAAAACATTAGAATAATTAAAACTAAATTTACTGACTATATCCTGTTGTACACTAGGAATTCATAAAGTCCCCGATTGTTCGTCTACCAATTACGTCAAACAAGGATAAGTGTCTCTTCAACAGTCTGTAAGATTCCGATATCGCAGGTACTGAAAGATTGACTCGCTTTCGAAAATAACACGATAACATGGGGAATTTCAACTATACTATTTCCTTCTTATTGGTGTTACAACTAGCTAAAAGGTTATACAGAGAAGCGACTAATTACTATGAAATTGTTCAAATACGTCATAATAACACATTGATGTCATTCCATTTGTGCGCTCTAAATATATCGATGATAATTGGTTGAAAGAGATTTTGATTAAATGAAAAATCGATCTTTACTAGATGCAAATATATTTACAAGTGGATACAATTGCAAGCAACTGTGACGACACATGGGATTTTCCGTAAATTCGCAACAGCTATGAAATACGCATTTACTTATATTTCACGGTATCAAGTGATCTGCGAAACATTTTTCTTTTTCTATAGTTTTATACATTTATACATTGATACGTTATATTATAGTTCTTGATTTTTGCATAAACGAACATTGTTTAGAATATTTCCTCTAAGCTAACCTAATTGCTTTTAATTTAATTCTAAATACTTAATCTGTTATCATCACATATGTACGATTTATATAAAGCTGGAAATAACCGAGTGGTCACTTTCTAAAACACCGAATAATACAAGATTCAATTCTACTTCGAGCTAACCTAAATGCTCCAAGTAGACAGCGATACTCACCACGATAACATTTTCTATATGAACATGTATACATACATACCTATATCTTTATATATAAATTGTTTAACGTAAATATTTATGTATTCGTGATTACAATGAGCTGCAATATTTGAAACGACAACCTGGAACGCGGGGATCAGGATGAACTCCATTTTTTCCTATACAAATAACGTTTAAAATTATTTATCGAGCCTGAAATAATATGGTGTCTGGGAAGGGGTAGATGTTTATATATGCTCCCTCAAAGTTTCAAACATTCACCGTATCAATTCATTATTTTGATCTGATGGACTTGTATTATCCTACGCAACACAAGGTTTCAGGAAAATCAATTCTACAATATATAACGACGATCTAATATAATTTATGGGACATCATATATTACGGTTCTCCGATATGATATGAGAATTACATATGGTTCTACAAATTTCAATGCATTCGACGTGTCATCATATTATCTCAATCAGATGGTCCTATATTGTTCTACTTAACACATCTACGGAAAACAATATTTTTTAATTAATAATGATTATCCAATATAATTTATGGATTATCTTATATTACGATTTTCTGGTGATGTATGCGGATACCTTATTGGAAAACCGTAATATATGATAATCCATTCGCCATATAAATATATAATCTCGATCTGACGGTTTAATGTTATTCTATGAAACACAACATTTAAGGAAAACATCTTTTTAAATATATAACGAATGTTACGGTACTTGGTACGAGGTGGGTATACATTGCTCATTCAAATTTAATGCATTCGTCTTATCAATATATTAATTACAACTAATGGACATGTATTGTTCTGCGTGCTATAAAGTTTAGGAAAAGAACAATTTTTTAGAATATAATGACGTTATATTATAATTTATCGGTCATTAAATATTTCGAAGCTCGATGCGGTACAAAGTTTTTCATTTGCACTTTCAAATTTAAATGAAATGACCTTATTTAGTAATATATAATCTGAATGATATGAATGTAGTATTATTCTACTTAACACAAGGTTTATGGAAAACACAGTTTTTTAATATATAACGGAGATCTAATATAATTCATTGAACATCAAATATTACATTTCTCCGATAAGATATGAAGTATGCACTAGTCATTCAAAATAAGTGCTTTTGCCGAATTAATATATTATCTCGATTTGATGGTCTTATAATATTCTACGTAACACGAGCCTTACGAAAAACAACATCGCTGTATGTAATGTCTCTAGCATTATATACCGATAATCAAATTTTACATAGATCCGATGCGGCACGAGGTTTACATTTGCTCATTCAAAAATAAATGCATTAGTCTTATCAACATTGTATCGAACAGATTTCCTTTTATTATTATGCGTAAAACAATGTTTATGGAAAAAACAATTTATTAAATATGAAGGCAACCATATTCAATGTATCGGTCATTAAGTTCTACAGATGTTCGATAACGTATGAGTTTGCAATTGATGATTCAATTTTAAATGCATTCGCCGTATCAATGTATTATGTCGACGAAACTGTTATACTATTATCACATCTACATAAGTATTACGCTAGTATTACGGAAAACACAATTTTATATTAATACCGATCTAATATAATTTATCGACCATCAAAAATTACGTTCTTACGATTCGGTATGAGGATTACGTATGATCATTCAAACTCAAACGTATCAACATAATATCTCGATCTGATGATCTTATATTATTCTACGTAACACATGGTTTACGGAAAATAGAGTTTTTTAAATTATAATGACGATCCAATGTAATTTATCGATCATCAACTATTACAGTCCTCAGATACGGACTGAGGGTTGCATACGGTTATTTAGATGCTATTATTAATTTAAATTCGCCGTATTAATATGTAATCTCGATCTGATTGTCTTATATTATTCTACGTTAAATAAGGTTTACGGGAAGCACAACTTTGCAATATATAACGACGATGTAATACAATTTATCGATCTTCAAATATTATTCAAATATTATAGATCTCCGATACTATATGAGGTTTACATACGGCGAAAGCAATTAAATTTGAATGAGCGTATGTAAGCCACATACCGTATTGAAAAACGCATTTCATGATCGGTAAATTATATTAAGTCGTCGTACTATAATAAAAAATTTTGTTTTTCGTAAATATTGTGTTACGTAGTCTACTTACACTTAAGATGTCATTAGCTCCAGGTAATATATTGATACGATGGATGCATTTAAATTTAAATGTGCATATGTAAACCACATACCGTGTTGAGATCCGTAATGTTTGATGATCATCAAATTACACTAGATCGTTGTTACATATTGAAAAACTGTGTTTTCCGTAAATCATGTGTTACATAGAATAATATGAGTCAATCAGATCGAGATAATATATTGATACGGCGAAAGCATATTAATTGATTGTGCATAAGTTAAATTCGTAACGTATCATTGGTGATCTGAACTAATTTAAATCTAAGCTAAATATTGAAAAATTGTGCTTTTCGTAACATTGTGTCACGTAGAATAATATGAAGCCATCAGGTTGATATAATATAATATAATATACTGACACGGCGAATACATATTATTATAATATACATATGTAAACCTCATACTCGGTGAACCGTAATATTTGGTGGCGCATAAATTAAGCTAGACCATAGTTATAATAAAGAATTGTGTACACCGTAGACGTTGTGCTTTGTAGAGTAATATAAGACCCTCTGACAATATGTTTATATGGCGCATGCATTTTATTTTGAATGAGCATATGTAAACATTATACCGTATCGAAGAACGGTAACTTTTCATGTTAGGTACATTATAATCGATCGTCCTTTTATATGAGCATATGTAAACATCATTCCTATCGGATAAATGCAATATTTGATGATCGGTAAATTATATTAAATCGTCTATATACATTAAAAATTGTGTTCGCCGTAATAAATATTGTGTTATGTAGAATGATATGAGTCCATCACATAAAAATAATATATTAATACGGCAAGTTATTTGAATCTAATATGTAAACTTCATACGGTATTGGAATATATTTGATGATAGATAAATTAAATTATATCGTAATTTAACATTAAGGAATTGTTTTCTCCATAAACGTTGTGTTACGTAGAATAATAATATCAGGTCTAGATACTGTATTGAGGCTAAGGCTAAAGTATTTAAATTTGAATAGGCGTATATAAACCTCGAGTCGTATTGAATAATCATAATATTTGATGAAAGATAAGTTAAATTACATCGTAGTTTCTTATTATAAAATTGTGTTTTCCGTAAAGTTTCTGTTACGTAGAGTAATATAAAATCATCAGATTAACAAAATATGTATAAAAGACGAATTTATTTAACGAATGCATTTAACGAATGCATTTAAATTATAATAAGCATGTGTTAAACTCATACATTATCGGAGAACAGTTAGATTTGTGTATGATGAATATATTAGATATTCTATATATATATATATATATATATATATATATATATATATATATATATATATATATATATATATATATATATATATATATATATATATATATATAAAAATATNGATGGCGTTTTCCATAAATCTTGTGTTACGTGGAATAATGTAAGACAATCAGATAATATATAGATAAAGCGAATACATCTAACTTTGAATGAGCAGATGTAAAACATACAACGTTTCGGATTTATGTCATATTTGATGATTGCCAAGTTGTATTAGATCTTCGCTAAATATTAAACAATTGTGTTTTCCGTAAACCTGAGTTACGTAGAACAAGTCTACCAAATCGAGATTATTTATTGACACGGTGAAAACATATAAATTTGAATTAGAGCATTTATTCTCATACAGTATCGATGAACTGTAATAATTGATGATGGATGAATTTTATAAATCATCAATTTTATAAATCATTTTATAATCATCGTTATATTAAGTAATTTTGTTTTTCGTACACCTTGCGTAACGTAAAATAACATAGGTCTATCAGGTTGCGATATGCTTTCATCGACGAATGTATTTAATTTCAAATGAACATATATGAACTTCATGCCGTATCTGTGAACCGTAATATTCGAATATCGATAACTTGTATTAAATCCGTTTTCCATAAAAATTGCGTTATGTATAATAATATAAGTCCATCATATTGACATAACATATTGATACGGTGAATACTTTTAAATTTGAATGTGCATATGTAAATTTCTTACCGTATCGGAGAACCGTAGTATTTGAAATTCGAGAAATTAAATTAGGTCGACGTAGTATATTATAAAAGTTTGTTCTCCGTAATCCTTGTGTTATGTAGATTTGCATATATGAAATTGATATATTATAGAGATACGGCAATTGCATTTAAGTTTGAATGAGCTCATGCAAACATCATATCGAATCGGAGGAACGTAATATATGATGACCAATATATTATACCAGGCATTTAACATTAAAAAAATTCATGTTCCCTAATACTTGTGTTACCGCAAAGAGGAACCGCAAAAATTGAAGTAGTATAAATTACTTTATGACGTCGTTGTATATTAAAAAATTTTGTTTTCATTATACTTTGTGCTACATAGAAAAATTCATTAGCAGATAGACATGATATGTTCACAGAATGCCTTCAAGGAACATACGTGAATATAATATCGTGTACCGGAAATACGAAGTATTTAAGGCTCGATAAATTAAATTAGATGACATTTATATACAAGAAAATGGTGTTCATTGTAATTCTCGTGTTGCGGGAATAATAGAATAATATAAAATATCATGTCGGCATGATATATTGACAGAATGAATGTCGAAAATTTTGAATTGTTATATGTAAGCCCCAGATCGTACCAGCACTACGAAATACTACAGGCTCGATGAATAATATTAAATGATATTTTCATACAAAAATAATGGTGTTTATGGTGATCTCTGTGTTGCGTATAATAATGTAAGACCATCAGATCGATATGATATACTGGCAGAATGAAAGTCGAAAATTTTGATTGGACATATGTAAACCTCAATCCACTTGACGGGTCAACGTAATATTTCATGCTACATAAAAAATTTTATGTGATTCGTATGTACCATAAAATGGGAATCATAGTGAACCCCGTGATGCGTAGAATAAAATATGACTTCGATATAATATACTGACAGAATGAATGTTGAAAGTTTGAAATTTGTAAACATCATTCCGCGTATTGCAACACGGTATTACTTCAGGCTTGACAAATGGTACTAGATGCTATTTGTGTACAATAAAATAGTGCACATAAAATAGTGACTTCCACAATGCGTAGAATAATGTAAGTCCAGTAGATCGGTATAATTTATTTATAGATTGCATGACGAAAATATTGAATGGCTATACGCAAACATCATTCTACGTACCGGAAATCCGTAACATTTCAGCCTAGATAAATAATATTAGATAATACTTATGTACAATAATAATGTGGTGTTCATAGTGACACCCGCAATGCGTAGAATAGTATAAGAGCATAAAATCGAGATAATACACTGATTTAGTAATGTCGACAGTTTTCATGTCAACCTCATTCCACGCACTGGAACACCGTAATATTTCAGTTTCGATAGAAAATATTGTGTCGTTATTATAAAATAAAAAATTGAGTTCATAGTGGTGCGAAGAGTAATAGAAGACTCTCAGTTTGAGATAGTATATTGATACAGTGCCGAGAAATTTCAAAGAGCGTATGTAAACGTTATTCCTCGCAGTAGCAATAATAATTATTGTTGATAAATAATATCGTCTATATATTATAAAATTGATTTATAAAATTGATCATAGTGATTATCGCGATGTATTGAATAAGATAAGACCATCAAGTAGAGAGATTATATTGGTACGGTGAATGTCGAGATTTTCCAAGGAGCAAACGTGAACCACAAAATACGTACCGAAACACTATAACATTTCAGGGTCGAAAAAAATAACTGATCGTCCTTATATATTAAAAAATTCCGTTCATGGTGATCCTCGCGATGCATAGAATAATATACGACGAACTGATCGATATGATACATTGAAAGGAGTCATCGATATGATACATTGAAAGGAGATATGATACATTGTAGTGTCGAAAATTTTGATAGGTCATATGTAAGCCGCGTTCCGTGCCAAAGGATCATATTGCTTCAGGGTCTATAAGTAATACTAGTAGATCGTTATTAAAGAATTGTGTTTATAGTATTCCCCACGATGCGTAGAATAATATAAAACCGTCAGATTCGGACAATGTATTGATACGGTGAATGTCGAGAATTTTCAATGACAACATGTAAACCACATTTCTTGTACCGGAACACCGAAATATTTAAGGGTCGATAAGTAATATTAGTAAGTAATATTAGTAATATTAGTAATGCATAAAACTGTACAGAGGTCATCAGGTCGAGACAATATATTGATTCGGTAAATGTCGAGCATTTTCAAGGAACGAATGTATGTTTCGGGAAACCGTAATATTTCAGAGTCATTAAATAATATTTGATAGTCATTATATATTATAAAATTGTGTTCGTAGTGATCTCTGTAGAATAATATAAGGCTGCCTGATCGATATGATATATTGAAAGAATGGATGACGACATCTTTGAATGGTCATATGTAATCACCTGTACCGCAGGTCAGCAATATTTCAGAGTCGATGAAAAATATTAGATGATATTTACATACAAAGAAGAGAAGTTCATTGAATACACCAGGATGCTTAGAATAATATGAGACCTTCTGATCGATATGATATATTAACGGAATTAATTTCGAAAATTTTGAACTGTCGTATGAAAGCCCCGAACCATACTGGAGGACCGTAATATTTCAGGGCCTATAAATATTTTTAGATACTTACAAATGAATGAGGGAAATTGTGATCCCCGCGGTGCGTCAACAAATAACTTAAGTGTTTCGGATCCACATGGTATATTGACAGAATTAATGTCGAAAATTTTGAGTCTTCGTGTGGAAGAAAAACTCTGTATCGAGGGAACGTAATACTTCAGGGTAGATTAACAATACTAGATGATAATTATGTACAAAAAATTGGGTTTCATTCTGAACCTCGGAATGCTTAGAATGAAATAAGACTATCAGTTCGATATCATATATAGACAGAATTATTGTCGAAGAACTGTTATATAAATTACTGAACGGTCAGATGTAATCCCCAAAACGTTGCGTAATGTTTTAGGGACGTTGAATAACGTTAGATGATATTCATGTACAAAGTGATGTTTTTATTTGTGATCCCCGCGAAGAGTAGAATAATATAAGACTATCAGATCCATCTGTTATACTGACAGTAGTAATGTGGAACTATTTGAAGTGTTATAACTAAACCACGAAACGTACTGGAAGACCATAATATTTCAGGGACGTTATACTACTAAATTATGTACAACGTCCAAGTTGTACATAATTTGTACAAGAAATGGTGTTCATTGCGATTCCCGCAATGCATAGAATATTACAGTATAATCAGATCAACATGATATATTGACAGAGTGAATTTCGAATATTTTGAGTGGATATATGGAAGCCACGTTCCGTACCGTTATCTCTGTGTCGATAAATAATATTAGAAAAAATGGTGTCAAATTTTGATTCCTGCGATGCATGGGATCAATAAAATACCGTCAGATTATATATTGACAGAATGAATATCGAAAGTTTTGAATAGACATGTGTAAGCCCCGAACCGTCCCGGAAGATCGTAATATTTCAGTGTTGATGAATAATGTTTCAGTGTCGATGAATAATATTAGATGATATTTATGCACAAAAAAATTTTGTTCATACCTACCGCCGCGATGCGTAGAATAATATAAGACCATCAGGTAAGCTATATTGATAGTATGAATGTCGAAAATTTTTGAATAGACGTATGTAGACCTCTTTCCATGTACCAAGAACTCCGTCAAATTTCAGGCACAGAAAGTATTAATATTACTTGACAATTGTGCGCAATAATAGGGAGTGATAATAGCGACTCTTCGGAACGATCGTGCGTTGTAGTCGTGCAATTCTCCCCTAGTTGGACGTGGCGACTCGTTTTAACATAGAGTTAAGGCATCTATGCTGACGCTTGTAGGAGATCATGAAAGGCGTTTGTTGCTTAAGATAGCAGGAGGAAACGGTGGCCATGGAAGTCGGAATCCGCTAAGTAAAGTGTAACATTTCACATGCCGAAGCGCCTTGAAATTGGTGGCGCTAAAGTGTCGCGCTTATACTCCGCCTTCAAAGCTAAGTGGGTACATAGCGCGACTCAACCTCGGGTATGACCGGGTATGACCATGATGCCATGACAAGTAGGATGACCTCGGCGACGTGCCCAGAAGTGTCCAGACGTGATCCTGCCTGGTACCGCCATCGATGCAGTTCCTGGTGGTAGCAGCAAATAATAGCAGCGAGGGCTTGAAGGATTGACGTGGAGAAGGATATATCGTGTGAACAGCCGTTCAACTCTAATCAATCTTATGCTCGAAGACACACTCAATGCAGATGTGATGTCAAAATACCATTATCGATGATTCTAAAAGACACACATATCGTGCGATAGGGAATATGGTTCCTATTTAGGAACCCGGCAGCTGAACCGCACTCTGCTCAGTGTGTCCGTCGGGTAACCCAAAATTATGTGGATATGTAGTCGGGAGATCCGGAAATTGTTTTCTTTTCTGCATAAGCATTCGAATTCATTGGAAACCAGTAGCAGGGAGAAAGGGTTTGAGAGCACCGCAGTTGCGGCGTTGTCCGGAAATTCTTCTCAGACCTTGAAAATCCAGGCGAGGGCCACGTGGAGGTTCGTATCCACATCCTCAGTAGATCTTCACGGTAAAACCTCTTGTCGATAGACTGATGCAAGTAGGGATGGTCGGCAAAGTGGCTCCGTAACTTCGAAATAAGTATTGGCTCCGAGGAATCGGGCGTGCTGGGCTTGGTCGGGAAGCGCGTTTGGCTGACATTCCGGGCCTGAGAGATCTGAAGTAAGAGGCGATGTTTGTAGCGCATCCCGAGCTCCTGTCTTTCCCACAGATCTTCCTTGCTGCGAGGCTTCTGTGGCAGCTCAGCCGTCGTGGACTGTTTCTTCCGCTGGCATTCAACGCTCAGCTCAGAACTAGCACGGCCTATGGGAATTCTACGTCAAATTAAATCAGAGCATTGCGATGGCAACCAAGAATGTTGACGCAATGCTGTGTCTGCCCTGAATGTCTACGTGAAGGAATTCAAAAAATTGCAGATAAATTGCGGGAGTGTAAATGACTAGTATCCGAGACCAGCTCTTCTGAGTTCATGGTTTAGCAAGTGTCCACTTCCTCGAATGTTCCCGCTGGTAATCCACTCTTTGGGAGAGAAGCCAGTAGTCACATTTTTGCCACACTGTCTTGGGGATTGCCACCCCCTCGATCGTTTCTGTCTACCCAATCAACAAAAACCAAGATTCGGATGATAATAATAGTGTATCTGATGATATAACCGTAGCACCCACATTCGCTTCCGGTCTGATACTGGCACTATCCTCAAATATCGCCGACCAATTTGAATTTTGATTTCCCGGGTTGCAACAAGTTCTTTTTCACAAGCAGAGGACAGGGTGTCCACGTATGCATAGATCCTGATGAGAGACAGGCAGAACTCATCGAGCCGAAGAAAACCCCGTGGAACAATGAAGAACTGTCCATGATCGTGCGGCAAGAGTCCCGTCTCATTTTTGAAGGAATTAAATTCATAAATCAGGTATTGCTCTCTCTGTTCCCAAGACGAACCCTTGAATACATCAGGGGAAAATGGCAGAACACAATGTATCGCGAAAAGGTACAATAATAAAAGAATTAAAGACAATACCTGACAATAGTAAAAGAATTAAAAGAGGAGACCAAGATCACCTTGTAGCAGTCCGCTGAAGATACTAGCTCTCGATCTCTTATGATTTCCACCGCTGAAGACCTTTTCGCGCGGTTCGACTAACCTACAATATTGATCATTTCTATCTGATCTGCCATAACATCGACCTGTGGCCCTCGGGCAGAATCTCCGAGGAATTACTTACTTAACTATTTTAGATCTTTCCACCAAATGTAAAAGTGCCCAAGCGCAATCTTTCGCTATTTAATACCTCATCAAAACTCAAGTCTCATCGTGCGGACTATACCAGAACGCAGCGTGTCTGGGCCAATAACCCAGTAAAACGCATAAAAACTCTTCTGAAAACAATAACTACTGATAGTCTGCCATCAAAGGAATCTATGAAAAACTACTAGCACAATGTTATGACCCATGGGATAGACCAACTTCCTCCACTCTGATCCAATAAATAACCAGTGATTAACGAGCTGTGGAAGCCCATAACAACTAGTGAGACGAAAAAATTCTTCACGACTGAAAGACATCTTCGGGTCCGGACTCACAGCACGTCAGCTCAAGGCAGACCTCCTTGAAGTTTAAGCCAGAATATTCATCCTTATAGTATGCGGGAAACTGTCCCAACTGCCTCTCTTAACAGCCAAAACCACTCTCATTCCATAAAAGGATACAAGCCATTACGACCTATCACGGTAATGTCTATTCTGACAAGGGCATTTCACAAAGTCTTGGATAGTCGCCTAACAAGTCTGGTTGAGCTGGATCTAAGATAAAAGGCGATTATACTAAAATATGGGTATGGAAATAACGTATTCCACCTTGATTTAATCATCAAATACCACCGACAACATTTCAAGCCGCTGTATATGGCGTCTGTGAATGTAGCCTCGGACTCAGTGTCGCATAAGACCATTAAGGAGACACTACACATCTGGCCTATCTGACCTTAGCAACATCATGGATGCCTATAACCGTAGCCCCCACGCATTTGGCACGTCAAGGCTGGAAGTCGGATGAATTCAAACAGTTATGTGGTGTCAGGCAACGGGATCCTCTATCCCCAATGATCTTTAACAAGAGTTCTCACACAAAATTCACACAAAATTCACTCGGTATCTGCATTGACGAAGAAATTTCAATGCCTTCGATTTTGCGGACGACCTAATTTTTGTTGTCTCTAGACAGGGCGGTCTACAGCAGACGAGAACTTCGACCAACTTCTCGAACAATGGCGCAGTGTGAACTTACCATTAACGCCACTAAGTCCCTCACTCTGACCATAAATAACGTGCCGCATCAGAAAGAGTCCATTGTTGACCATAAGACAAGATTTTGGTTTAGGACCAACAATCCAAACTCTCACCCGCGGTAGCCAATGGGAGTATTTTGGTATTCTCTTTACACTAGAGGAGCGTACATCATGACACATAATTTTGGAATACAAATTAGTTTGGCGTTGGATAAACTCCCTATGGCGCCACTAAAGCCACAGCAGAGGCTATTCGCTGCACGAGTCGTAGTACTACCGAGCCTCTACCGCCTCCTGATTTTGGTAAACACTTCTTTGAGACTCAAGAAAATGGAGTAGCTTACGTATTCCGCGGTAAGGTAGTAGCTCAGCCTTCCGCGCGATGTTACTACAGCCTATTTCCACGTCCACAAAGCCCGCGTCTTTCTTGTCGATCCCTGCTATGAGATGGCTAATGCCTCTCAAAAGGAAGGAGAAGCTGGATAGACTATCTAAGGGTGTTCAAATTACTTATTCCTACCTCTCGCAGGAACTACAAAGGACCGTTCAGCGGTTTACTGAGAAGAGTACGTTATATACTAATACCTGCATGCTGGACAGGCGATTGAGAGGCCTGCTTTATAGTTCAATCGATGGACACGGTTTCAAGCAATCTGGCAACAGTGGGTTACCGCAAGGAACCTTATTTATGAGCGACTACGTTAACGCCATCAAAATTAGAACATATAATATACTTACGCGGTCTTGCAACCCCCGTGGACCGCAAAGCTGGCTGCAACGTTGTTCGAAACACTTGTCTATTTGCTACAACAGTGCCACCGTACACGCAAGGCAATGATAGAATGGCACAACGCCGTTTTAGAATGGCACAACGCCTTGGGCAAGCAGTTCAGACTCGTACATGAAGAGCCACAATTTAAATCTCCCGACGGTATCCGGATACCTGATCTTGTTGCTGTCTCTGACACATCGGCACTAGTCATTGATGCATAACTGGTCAGCGATCAAATGAGTTTAGCTAAAACGCATGATAACAAGTTGCGCAGATATAAGACTCTTGCAATTGCCATCAGGAATCAGTACGGAATGAATAAAGTAGAGTTTACATCTGCCACTATAAACTATTGAAGAATATGTAGTTCTCCATCTGCATTACGGAATACAGAGCTCAAAATACTCTCCACTAGGGTATGTAGTTCTTCATACTAGGGTCATTATCGGAGGCTAGTTTCCTTTTGGAGGTTTAACCGAGCAACAACAATGCGGAAAGCAAACATCGTAAGAATCGGAATTGGCTGATGAAGAGAATGAACCAGACGAAGAGAATGAACCAGACGAAGAGAATGAACCAGACGAAGAGAATGAACCAGACAAAGAGGATGAACCATGCTGCCTGCCACCTCAGGCATAATACAGGGTGGAATTTCAGTGGGTACGCACCATGTCGAGGGTACGCACCATACCATCGGATAATTACAACAGTTCGGTTTGCGTAACGCATTTCTCCACTTTTCAAAAAAAGAAAAGAATAGCCAAATGTCACCTAATTAGTGAAGCGTATGAATGGATTAACGATATTCGCTCTATCCCTATCTACTAGGCCAGCGGGTGTGACTCAATAGAATAGCCCCGAAGAATTGTCTGCGTTTCATAGGAGGCGACTAAAAGTCACTCTTGGTCAGTCTTCTGTAGTATTCCGAATTGAATCCAGATACTAGTTCAGATTTTCCTTCAATTAAGTCAAATGGTACACGATTCAGATCAATTAATATTCTTAATAGAAACATAAAGTAAAGAGGATACATTAAAATAAAGAATTTAATTTTACTAACCACTCTTGGTTCGGGAGCGAGAGAAGGCCAAACATATTTTCTGCGTGGTGACTAAAAGAGAACACAACGATATGCAGAGTGACACGTGCGGACTCATATGCCCGACACAAAGTGAAACAAGCGCAAACATTCTCACAGCCGACACAGGGGCAGGACTGCGGACTTCGGTCACGCAGGGGAGAGTCATACGACGATGTGCGAATAATGACTCCTGCCTGCCATCCCCCTCTTTGCTGTTTTTCAGGTTGGAGAATTACTTTCACTTATTGCATATGCCCTAAGGGTGAGGTTGCAAATCCGTTGTGCCAGTCTGCTGGGCCGGATTCATAATAAATGTTCCTATTTACTTTCTAGCGAAACCACTGTCACGAGCTTGGAAAGACTAGCAGGAAGAAAAGCATTGTTGAGCATGACTCTAGTCAGGCATTGTGAAGCGGTATGAGAGGTGTAGCATAAGCGCGAGGTGGTACGTCGTCGATGAAATACCACTACTTTCATCTTTAGTTACTCAGTTGGGCGGAGCGCGTGCGCTGGTATTTCGATGGTTGTCATGATGTTCTAGAGCTAAGCGTATGAGACTGGTGCGAGGTTTTACCGTTTGCCAACGGCTCTCACGTGAGACCAGTTTCGAAGACACTGCGAGGGCGGCGAGTTTGACTGCGGCGGTACATCTGTCAAAGAATACGCATGTGTTCTAAGTCCAGATCTGCGAGCTGTTTCGTTTTTTATACTTGTACATCTCTTGTACCGTTTTGCGGAAGTTTCATTTCCGTTAATCTATTCCAGGAGAGTCTCCGACTATCCTTTCGTCACTCTTTGTTCTCGAATTTTTCTATCAAGGTTGTATTCGTTTCTGTGGGATCTCGTCTTACGGACAAGACGAATCCTCAAGCATGGGCCTGTTTCTCAATAGATTGTAGCATCTACTCCGAGTCTCTATGTCGAAATCGGTGCCACGGCCACGGTCGTTGTGCGTCAATATTATAACGACGAATCCGAAGAAGTCCGTACCGAAAATTGGGTCCCTTGTGATGATCGATTATCACGAGGGCCGGCTACCTAGTAGTTTCTCTTCGTTTTCAGCTCTTTGCCCCACGAGATTCCTAGAGATATCGTTGCCTGATTTGATTGGGAAGGATTATGCCTTAGATGTGCTCAGGCATAATCCCACGAATGCTAGCATTGTACTAGCGGCCGCTCGACCGAGAGCGAGAACCAAATTTCCGAATCTGCTGCTCCTATCATACTGAGTAGAATTACTATCGCAATGAATATTCATCAGTGGGGTAAAACTAATCTTTTTCACGAAAGTCTAAACCCAGCTCACGTTCCTTCTTGGTAGATGAACATTCCGATGCTTGGCGTATTCCGTTTCGCAAAGATAGAGAGAGCCGACATCGAAAGATCAAAGACGCTCGCTGTGGACAAGACTAGGCAAGAGTACGAAGAGTGCCACGTCTGGGAAAGTGAAAAGATGTTAATCGAATAGGCATGAGTAGGAAGTGTAACCCGAGTCGGTAGGAGAATAAAAACAGACACGACTGGACAAGATTGAAGTCACTGCGCAATAGTGAAAAGTGTGACACGACGAAGCAATTGTAAAAAGAGTGACACTTCTAGGCAAGTGCAGAAAAAGTGACTGTACTGTGCCACAAAATTGACATGACTAGACAGAGTAACATGACCAGCAAGGATTCAAAGATTGGGACGAGTGGCCAATGGTGACATGAACTTGCGATTGTGAAAAGAGTGGGCAAGGGTAGAGTGAGTGACATGAATTGGCAAGAATGAAACGAGTGACAGTACAGGGCAATTGTTACATGACTGGACAATAGTGAAAAGTGTGACATGAATGCGCTAGTGTAAAGAGTGTGACATGACTGGGCAAGAGAAAGAAGATTGTCACGACTAGATAAGAGCAAAAATAGTGGCATGCCTGGAGCAGAATTGACATGACTGCGAAACAGTAAAAATAGTGCCACGATTGGGCAAGAGCAAAAAGTTTGATATGACTGGAGCTGAAGTGATATGCTTACGCAAGTGTAGGACCCAACAGGGCAAGAGGAAAAAGTGTCACATGACTGGAAAATATGTGACATGACTGGGCAAGAGTAAAAGGAGTAACACGACTGGACAATACGCAATAGTGAAAATGGTGACACGACTGGGAAAGAGTGAAAAGAGAGGTAAAGAGTGAAATGAGTGTTAAGAGTGTGCATGTGTGGCAAAACTTGGCAATACGTGTAACATGGCAAGAGAGACATTCCTGTGCAAGTGTGAAAAAAGCGATACGACGGGGCTGGAGTAAAAACAGAGACACGTCTGGGAATGTG
Source organism: Lepidotrigona ventralis hoosana (assembly GCA_002806875.1). Lineage (NCBI taxonomy): Eukaryota > Metazoa > Arthropoda > Insecta > Hymenoptera > Apidae > Lepidotrigona > Lepidotrigona ventralis. The sequence goes on from NIPQ01103663.1 coordinate 46,169, forward strand.
TGGCATCACTGTGCGAGAGTGACATGAGTGACACGACTGTGAAAGTGTAGAAAGCGTGACACGAATGGAGAAATGTGACATGTTTGAGTAGTGTCAAGAGTGACACGACTGTGCAAGTGTGATATGACTGTTCAAGGGTAAGAATAGTGACACGTCTGGGTAATATTGACGTGACTGAGAAATTGTGAAAAATGTGTCACGCCTGGGAAGGAGTGAAAATTGTATCCCGTGGCAAGTGTTACGTGACTGGGGCAAGGTTAAAAGCAATAAAACGACTGGACAATAGTGATATGACTGTAACGATTAGAACGAATGACACAACTTTTGCAGAAGTGACATGACTGTGCAAGAGTATAGAGAGAGACACGCCAGGGGCAGAAGTGACCTGAATGGGCAAGAGTAAACAGAGTGACACCACTGTCCAAGAGCATAAATAGTGATATATCTGGGGCAGAAGTGATATTACTAGGCCAGAGCAACAAGATTGATACGACGGGTCAAAAGCAAAAAGACTGATAAACCTGGAGCGGAAGTGACATGACTAAGCAGGGGTGAAGAGCTACTACAAGCTTCACGACTGGACAAGAATAAAGAGAGTGACATGACTGGAGAAGGAGTGACATGACAAGTGTAGTAGCTGGAGTAAAAATGCGTACACGACTGGGCAAGAGTAGAATTTGTGACACGACTGCCTAAAAGAGTGGCATGAATGTGTAGAAGAGGCATGACTGGAGAAGAGTAAATATAGTTACACTTCCAGTACAATCTGGGCAGTAATAAGAATAGTGGCATGAATGGGTAAGTGCAAAGAGAGTGACATATTCGCAGTAGTATTGACACGACTGAGCTAGAATAAAGAGAATGACATCACTGGGTAAGAGTATAGAGAGTGACACGCCTGAGTAAGGTTAGAATTAGTGACACGACTGGGCAACTGGTGAACGAGCGACACACCTGGGCAAGGGTAAAAGGTGTGGCACATCTGGTCAAGATAAAGAAGCTTGAGTAAATTTGGGCAGAATTGACATTTCTGCCCAAGAGTAAAAGGATTGATATTCTTGGGCAAGTGTAAAGAGTTACACGATTCGGCAGGGGTAAACACAGTAAAATGCTGGAGCAGAAGTGACATATCTGTGCACGAGTAAGGAGATTTTAACATAACTTAGCAAGTGTAAACAATATTACTTCACTGGGTAGGAGTAAAAATAGCTACACATATATTTATGTGTAGTTAGAGTGACAAGACTGGAGCAGACGCCACATGACTGGGCACGTGTAAAACGAGTGACGCAGTGGCATTGTGTAAAATTTGTGAAGCCTGGGAAATGGTAAAATATGTGACCCGACTGGAGCAGAATCGGCACGACTGCTTCAGGATCGATAAATAACATTAGATCGTCATTATATATTAAGAAATTGTGATGCTAGAGAAACCCGTGATGCGTAGAATAGTACAAGATCGTAAAATTGAGACAATATTTTGATACAATTAATGTATGGAACTTTGGAAAAGCATATGTGTATATCATACCCCGGGCTCGAATTCAGTAATATTTGAGGATCGATAAATAATATTAGTTGATGATTGTGTAGAAAAAAATTGTGTTTATTGAGATCGCCTCGTTGCGTGTAGTAATATAGTACCATAAAATCCATGTCATACATTGACAGAACGAATGTCTAATATTTCGAATTTTCATATGTAAGCCCTATACTACACCAGAGAATATTTCGTTCTTATTTATACTGCGATGCCTAGAATAATCTAAGATTATCAGATCGTAATAATATATTGATACTGTGAATCCATGAAATTTTGAAGGATCATATGTAGATATCACACATTGTACCGGATATCTGTAGTACCTCGGGCACGATGAATAAGATTAGATGCTACTTGTTTACAAAAAATGGTAATCATCGTGATGCCCGCATTGTGTAGAATAATATAATAAAACATAAAATCGATATTGACGGAATGAGTGTCGGTCTTCTGTAAATACTTCTACGTAGAATGAGGTTTAATTATGCTGCATGAAAATCTTCGACATTCGCCGTATCAATATAGTATCTCGATCTGATGGTCTTATAATATTCTACACACCGCAGAGATCACTACGAGCACTTCTTTTTAATATATAACGACGATCTAGTACTATATATCGACCCTGAACTATTATGTTCTCCAATACGTTTCGGGGTTTACGTATAACCATTCAAAATTTTCGTCATTCATTCTGTCGATACATTATGTCAATCTGATGGTTTTATATCATTCTATGCATTGCGGGTATCACAATTAACATCATCCTTTTGTACACATATAATATTATTTATCGAGCCTGAAATATTTTGGAATTCAGGCACGTGGAATGAGGTTTACATATTCTCACTGAAAATTCTCGACATTCACCGTATTATGATATGTTATCCCGACCTTATAATCTTATCCTGTGCATCGAGGGGATCACTACAAGCTCAATTTTTTCATGTATATCGACGATCTAATATCTTCTTAAGTCAGTCCAAATTTTCTACATTCAATTTATCAATATATTACCTCAATTTGATAATCCTATATCATTATACACATCGCGGGGATCACTATGAACACAATTTTTTAATATATGAAGACCTAATGCTATTTATCCACTCAGAAGTTTTACGGTGTTCAGGTGTGTGTAATCAATATCAAAATATACTCTTTGGCGATTCCTGACATCAAACAATGTAACAGTATATTATATCGTTCTGATGGTCTTTTATTATTCCATGCATTACTGGGATTACTATTAATCCAATTTTAAATTTATGTAATAGCGATGTGATCTTCATTGTCCCTGAAATTTTATGGTGCTCCGGTTTGTGAAATGAGGTTTATATATGCTGCTTAAAAATTCTCAACACCGTATCAGTATATTACCATGGTCTGATATCCTGTTATTATTCTATACATAGTTCGGATCACAAGGAACTCTTTTTTAAAGATATGACGACATTCTAATATTATTAACGGTCATGAAATTTTACGGTGTTCCGGTAAGTCGGTTGAAGTTTACACATGTTCACTCTTAATACTCGACATTCACTGTATCAATTTTTTATCTTTATGTAATAAACTTAAATTATTCTATGAATCACGAGGATTACTATGAAACACTATGTTTATTATTGAACGACTATCTAGTATTATTTATCGAGCCAAAAACATTACGTTCCTCCGGTGCGTATCGAGGTTTACATGTGACCCTGCAGTACCTTAGATATTCATTCTTTCAAAAATCATATCTATCAGACGGTTATATTATTCTACGCATCGCAGGGATCACTCTGAACCCAGTATTTCAATTTATAACGACGATTTAATTATGTATCGATCCTGAATTATTACGGTTCTCCGGTGTTTTTCGTGTTTTACATGTGACTATTCAAAACATTCCACATTCATTCTGTACGTATCATATCGATCTGATGTTCTTATCTTATTTTACGCATCGCGAGGACCACAATAAACTAAATGAATTTCTAAATGTATAAAAACAATTTAATATCATTTTATAGATCCTGAATTGTTACGTTTTTCCGGTGGAAAGAAGTTTATATGTGTTATCAGAAAATTAACTGCATACACCGTATCAATACTATGTTTCTATTTCATGGTTATATATTATTCTACGCATCGCAGGGGTAACTTTGAACAAAATGTTTTTGTATACAAATATCATCTAATTCAATTTATCTCGCCAGAACTATTAACTATCTCATGTGCGGTTCTCACATATGACACTTCAAAATTTTCGACATTCATTCTGACAATACATAATACGGATTTTTTGGTCTTCTTGTATTCTATACATAGCAGAGATCAATTGTGAACACAGTTTTATATAAAATATCAACTAATTTAATTTATTTGGCCAGAAACATTACGGAGCACTGATGTGGTATCGGGCCTACTTATGACCATCCAAAATTTTCGAATATTATTCTATCAAAATAACATATTGGTTTTGTTGTCTTGTATTAATATATGTATCACGGAGATTCCCTTCAATACAATTTCATTGTATACAAATTTTGTCTAATATTATTTATCGTGTCTGAACATTACTTATATCTTGTGCGGTACGATTCTAACAAATGATCACTCAAAATTTGCGACATCCGTCCTGTCAATGTATAATATCAATCTCATGGTCTTATAATGTCCTACGCAGCACGGGGAAAACATTGAAAATATTTTTCATGTATACAAATATCATCTAATATTAAATATTAGGCCTGAAGTGTTACTGAGATCCGAGGTGGTACAGGATTCACTGAGGGCTCTTTAAAATTTTCATCAATCATTCTGTCAATATATCATATTGTTTTTATGATCATATAATACTTTGTGCATCACAAGGACCACAATGAACACAATTTTTTTTGTATACAAATATTGTCTAATAATATTTATCATGCCTAAAATATTACGGATTTCTTGTGCGGTACATGGCTTACTTACAGCCATCCAAAATTGTCGACATTCATTTTGTAAATATGTCATATCGGTTTTGTGGTTTCGCATTATTCTGTGCATCGCGGAGTTTCCTATGAACAGAATTTCATTGTATAAAGTGTTATCGAATATTATTTATGTTGTCTGAAACATTACGTATCTCCGGCGCTGCACATGACCATTCAAAATGTGCGATATTCATCCTGTCAAAATATCATCTCGGTTTCATGGTCTTATATTATTCTACGAATCGCGAGGATCACAATGAACACAACTTTTTGTACATAAAAATCTGATATTATTTACTCAGCCTAAAATATTGCGGTATTCTGTTACGTGGAATGTGGTTTACACATGACGCTTCACAGTTCCCCATACTCATACTGTCAATATAACATACAGATTTTATCTTATTTTATTCTTCGTATTGCGGATTCACAAAGATCACCATTTTTTGTTCGTAAATGTCATCAAATATTTTTTTGTAGATATGTTACCGTGTTCCAGTACTTAGAATGCGGTTGAACGTATGAACGAATGTTCCTCATTCATTCTGTCAATATATCGCATCGGTTTTATATCCATATATTACTTTATGCAACGCGGGGATCACGATGGACACAGTTGTTGGGATACAAATGTCATCTAATGTAATATATCGAGCTTGAAGTAACGGATTTCCGGTACGGGATACAAATTTTACATGTGCATTATCAAAGCTTCATACTTTCACTCAATATATTATTCTACGCGTCGCGGGGAGCATTACGAATAAAATAGTTTAATATACAACGACGATCTAATATTAATTAGTTAATCCTGAGACATTAAGGAGCATTAGTGCGGTACTGGGATTACGTATTGCAACTAAGAATTGTCGACATTAATTCTGTTTATGTTTTATTTCGATTTTATTGTCTTTTATATTCCACGAAATGCGGGGATCATTATGGACAAAATTTCTTTCTATACAAATGTCATCTAAAATTATATATCAAGCCAGAAGTAACAAATTTTCAGTACGGGTTATGAAGTTTATATGTTCTCGTTCAAACATTTATCGTATCAATATATTATCTCGGTTGGATTTTTTTATATTATCCTACGCAACGCGGGGATTATTATGAACACAGTTTTTAATATATAACTATGATCTAATATTATTTATCTAGCCTGAAGTGTTACGGTGTTCCAGTGTGGTACGAGGATAACGTAAGACACATTAAAATATTCGAAATTCATTCTGTTATTATATTATATCAATTTCAGACTGTGTAGTATTCTACGCAACGCGGGGATTTATATGACCACAACATATAATAATATGTTTAAAAGTTTGTACACAAATTTCATCTTATATAATTTATCGAGCCCGAAATATCTCGGCGTTGCGTTACGAGTTATGACGTTTACATGTGCCCCATCAAAGATTCATACATTCATCGGACCAATATATTACCTCGATCTGATGAACTTTTATTATTTTACGCATCACGAGAATCATTATGAAAACATATCGTTAATATATAACGATTATCTAATATTAAGTATCAAGCCAGAGGTGTTACGTAGATCTGTACGGGGTGCACGTATGACCATTTAGAATTTTCTATATTCATTCTGTTTTATTGAGTAATATTATTCTGCGCATTGCGGGTTTTACTATGAAAAAATGCAACAATGAAGCAATGAAACAGTGAAAACTATCCTTTTGTACATAAAACTCATCTAATAATACTTATCGAGCTTGAAATATTACGTACTTCCGGTACGTGGAATGATGTTTACATATGTCCACATAAAATTTTACATGTTCATTCTGACTATGTATGATACCGATTTTGTGGACATGTATTACTCGCATCGCAAGATTCACGTTGAATTCCATCTTTTTGTACATAAATATCAGCTAATATTATTTGTGTAGACTCTAATAACGGCGTTCCGGAACATGGAACGAGGTAGACACATGCCAAGACAAAATTATCCACTTCATTCTGTCAATATATCATATCGATTTTATGCTCTTATAAACTCTACGCTTCGCGGAGTATACAATGAATATTTTTGTATACATATACAATGAACTTTTTTGGAAACATATCTTCTAACATCATTAATCAGGCCTGAATTGTATCGGAAATCTGATATGAGGTTTTCATATGACAATTCAAAATTTTCCACATTAATTCTCTCTATATATCATATCGATTTTATGGTCTTATATTATTCTACGCATCGCTTGACTCACAATGGATACCATTTTTTTTGTACATGCATATCAATAAATATTATTTATGTAGCTGGAAATATTACGCCACAATACGGAATGAGGTTTACAAATGAACACTCAAAATGTCCCACATTCAATATCTTAGTATGTAATATCGATTTTACGATCTTACATGATTCTACGCATTGCGAGGATCTCTATTAACACCATTTTATGGTACTTAAATATTATCTAACATCATTTATCTAAACTGGTTGTCGGGTTCCTGAACGTGGAATGAGATATTCATACCACACTTCAAAACATTAGACATCCTTTCTGTCAATATATCATACTGATCTGGTGGTATTATCTTATTCTGCGCAAGGCTGGGATCATTATGTAAACCATGTTGCCGTTCATAAATGTCATCTAGTCATATTTATCGGGCGTGAAATATTACGGAGTTTCGCCTCGTGGAATCAGGATTTTCATGTGATCATTCAAAATTTTGTCATAGTATCATATTTATCTGACAGTCTTATATTATTCTACGCATCGCGGTTGTCACATTGAAAACCATCTATTTATACTTAAATACTATCTAGTGTTATTTATCGTATCTGAAATACATAAGACAGTCCAAAGTTTTCGACATGCATTCTGTCAGTTCTACTTCGTATATATCACTTTTCTTAAATTATTCTACACGTCGCGAGGTTTTCAATGCACACCTTTTTGTACATAAAGATCATGTAACATATTTTATCTATACTGAATTCGTACGGTCCCCTGGTCCGGGTCTGAGATGGCCTTATGGTATTCTACGCGACGCGGGGATCAGAATGAACACCATTTTTTTGTACATACGTATCATCTAATAGTATTTATCGTCCCTGAAGCATTACAATCATGCGGTACGTATCTTCGTTTACATATGACATTTCAATTATATCGACATTCATTCTGTCAATATATCGTATTGTTCTGGTAGACTTGCATTATTTACACATCATATTTGCAATGCACACCATTTATTTGTAAATAAATATCATGAAACATTTTTTATCAATCTTGACATATTACTACTCTCCTGTACAGTTCGAGGCTTATATACGCCTTTAAAATTTTCGACATTCATTTTCTCAATATATTTCACCGGTCTGGTAGCCCTATATTACTCTACGCATTTGGAGTATCAGAATGAACATGATTTTTTCGTATATAAACGTCATCTTGCCTTATTTATCTACGCTGAAAATTTACAGTTCTCCTGTACGTTTCGGGGCTACATATGAAAGTCCAAAATTTTCGACATTTATTCCGTTAATATATCATATCGATCTAATGTCTTATATTATTCCACGCATCGCGGGGATCACAATGAAAACAATATTCTGTGTATAATCCTTCATCATCATCTTCACTAAATATTATTTATAGTCCCTGAAATATTTCGTTCCTCCGGCACTAATGTGACGTGCCTACGACATTTCTAAGTTTTCGACATTAATTCTGTCGATACAACATGTCGATGTTATAGTTATATAATTCCTTGCATAGCAGTGGTCACAATGAAAACAATGTCTTGTATATACATATGTGTCTAACATTATTTATTGACCCGGAAATGTTACGTTGTTTCGGTACGTTTCGGGACTTATATTTGAGTTTTCAGCAATTTCGACATTCATTCTGTCAATAGTATATCGATCTGATTGTCTTATATTATTCTTCGTCACACGGGATCACAATGAACACCATTTGTTTCTACATAAATATCATCTAGTGTCATTTATCGAGCCTGGAATGTTACCGTGTTCCAGTACGCTTCGGGACTATGTTTGAGTATTCAGAAATTTCGACATTCAATCCGTTAATATATCATATATATCTAGATATATTATATAGATGGCCTCATACTATTCTACGCGGGGATCACAATGAAATTGATTTTTTGTACATAGATATCATGCAATATTATTTATCGACCTAGGAATGTTACGATTCTTCGCCATATTACGATGCTTACATAGGATTATTCAAAATATTCAACATTCATTTCGTCAATATCATATGTAGCTGATAGTCTCATATTATTCTACACATCGCTGGAAGCAATGAACACTCTTTTCTTATGCATAAATTTCAACGATATTAATTATCGAAATGTTATTGAAGTTGTAATTGTTGAAATATGTACCTCGGTTACGTATTGGGCTTACATATGTCTAATGAATATTTTCAACATTCATTCTGTCTATACATAATATAGATCTGATGGTCTTATGTCACTCCACATATCGCGGGGCTCATAATGCTGTCATTTCTTTGTATATAAATAACATCTAATAAAATTTTTCGACTTTGAGTAATACTTGAACCGGTCTTCCGGTTCAATTCACGGCTTTCAGAAGACCATTCAAACTTTTCGAAATTAATTTCGTCCACATATAGTATCGATCTGATGGTATCATATTACTCTACGCATTGCGCGGAACACAATGAAGAACATCTTCATGTTAATAAATATGTTCTAATATTATTTATCCACGCTGAAATGGCACCGTACTCCGTTACGTCTCGGATTACTTACTTATGGATTACTTGCTTCTTACTTATAGATTACTTACTTATGTACATTCAATATATTCGAAATTCTTCCTGTCAATGTATCATTTCGAAGTGATGGTGGCATATTATTCTACGCATCACGCAATCACAATGGATGCCTATTTTGGACACAAATTGTATCTAGTATTATTTACCGATCATGAAACATTTCGGTCCACCGATAATGATGGGGCTTAAGTGCAATCATAACTTTCGACAAACATTCTGTCATGTGTCATGTCAATCTGATGTTCATGACATATTTCGTTCTCATATTCTAAGCATTGCGGTTATAACAATGAACTATATTTTTTTGTACATAAATATCTTCTAACATGATTTATCGTCCCTGAGGTTATACGATCATCCGGTAGGTTTCGGGGCATACATTTGACCATTCAAAATTATTTCTGTCAACATACCATAACTGTCTGATAATCCTATTATTATACGCATCTCGAGGATCGCACTGAACATTCTGTGTGTGAACATAAATTCTAATATTAATTATTTATATAATATTAATTCTAATATTATTCATCGACTCTGAAATATTATGATCTTCCGTTATGTTTCGAGGCTTACCTATGACAAATCAAAACTTTCAACACTCATTCTGCCAATATCTCGTTTCGATCTGATGGTTTTACATTATACTATGCATCGCTTAGGTTGCATACAACACCATTCGTTTGTATATGAACATCATCTAAAACTATTTATCGATCCTGAAATATTACGGTCGTTCGGTAAGTTTCAGGGCATTAATAACACACTTCAGAATTTTCGAAAAATAATCTCTGTCAATACATCATGTCGGTCTGATTGTCTTATATAATACACTGGACCGTAATGGACACTATTTCCTTTTACATAAAAATGAGATAGCATTATTTATCAACCCTGGAATATTACAGCCATCAGGTACGATTCAGGGTTTAGATATGATCTTTCAATATTATGTACATTCATTCTGTTTATATACTATACCGATCTGATCTTATTTTATGCACCCCGGGGATCGCATTGAAAAACATTTTTATGTACATAAATATATTCTAATATAATGATATAAATATATTCTAATATTATTGACCTTGAAATGTTACGATACTCCGTTTTGATTAGGGGCTAATGTGTTACAATTTAAAATTTTCGACATTCTTTCTCGCCATAAATCATATCCATCGGAAAGTCTCATACTATTCTGCGCATCGTGGGAATCAACAAGAACGCATTGAATTAATATATAACGGCTGTCTAATATTATTTAACGCCCTGAAATATTGCAGACTTTCTTTACTGATCTGCAATTGCATATGTGCTTTCAAAATATTCGACATTCATTCTGTTAATATATCAAAAAAACCTGATTGTCTCATATAATTCTACGAATCACTAGGTGAACAGCTTTTTATTGTACAAGTCTGTTATCTGACATCATTTATCGAGCTTAAACTATTATGGAGTTTCGGACCATAGAATGAAGTATACATATGAACATTAAAAAATTTCGACATTCACTCTGTCAATATACTATATCGATCTGATAGTCTTATTATTCTACGAATCACGACATTTACTAAGAAGAACCATTTTATTGTACACAAATGCCATCTAATACAATTTATCATGTCACTTCAGAAATATTATGAAGTTCAGGTAAGTATATTGTAGTTTACATACGATTATTCAAAATTTCCGTTATTCTCTCTAATATAATATCACATCGACTTGATGGAAATATATTTTTCATGGCATCGCGGGGAACACCATCAACACCATGATTGTATCATTTTATTGTACATAAATTTCGTCAAATACAATTTATCGTGATTGAATGTCTTTATATTACTCTATGAATCACTATGATCACTATGAACATTTATTTTGTTCATAAATATAATCTAATATTATTTATCGAGCTTGAAATTTTATGGAATTCTGGTAGGTAAAGCGAGTCTTACATATGACTATTCAAACATACCGACATTCCTTCTGTGAATATATCATATCGAATTGACGGTCATGTTTTATTCTGCGCATCGTTGTGATCACTATGAACACAATTTTTTAAAATATAACGACAATCAATTGTTATTTATCGACATTGAAATATAATGGTACGATTCGGGGCTAACACATTGCTATTTAAATTTTCCAACATTCATTTTATTAATATTTAATATCGATTTGGTATTTATATTTATTCCACGCATCGCGGAGAAAGCAATGAACGTAATTTTTTAATATTTAACTACGATCATATATTATTTATTGACCCTGTTTAGGGTACTCCGGTACGTTTCGGGGATAGCATATTAATATTCAAAGCTTTCGACATTCATACAGTCAATATATTATCTCGATCTGAAATTCTTATGTTATTCTACGCATAGCTGGGTCACAGAGAATACAATTAAATAGCATATGACGATGACATGATATTATGCATCGACACGGAAAAGTTACAGTCCTTTGAGTCCTGTTCGTGGCTTACATATGGCCAAATAAAACTTTCGACATACATGCCATCATAATATTTACACGGTCTGACTGCCTTATATTATTCCATGCACCTCGGCGATCACAATGAACATAATTCTTTGGTATCTAACGACGATCTATTCTTATTTATCGTTCCCGAAATAACACTGTCCTCCGATACGATACGGGGATTACTTATGTCACTTCAAAATCTCCGACAACCATCTGTCAATACATTTTTACGTTCAGATTGTCTTATGTTATTCTCGCGGATCATAATGAACACAATTTTGTAATATACGATCGAAAATCATTTATCGATCCCGAATTATTCCGTCACGATTCGGAGATTACATATGACAATCCAAAATTTTTGACATTCATTCTTCAAATATAGAATCTCGATCTGATTATCCTATATTATTTTACTTATTACAGGGATTACAATGAATACAAATTTTTGGTATATAACTTTGATTAAATAATTTTTATCGGCCCCGTATTTTTACTGTCCTCCGATACTTTTCGGGACGTACATATGGCACTTCAAAATTTTCTACAATCATCTGTCAATATATTATCTCTATTTGGTGATCTTATATTATCCTACGCATCGTGAGGATCGCAATGTACACAATTCTTTAATATGTAACGACGATTTAATATCATACTTCGACCACGAAATATTACGATTCTCCGGCTTGGTTCGAAGCTTATATATGACAATTCATAGTATTCGATATTCATTCTGTCAATACATTATCTCGATCGGATTGTCTTATAGTATTCTATGCATCGCGGGCATGACAATGAACACAATATCTTTCACTTAGTGATCATAAAGTGTTATTTGTCCACCCTGAAATATTTCTCTTCTTGTGTATGTTTCGGGGCTTAATTATAGCCCTACAAAATATTCGACATTCAGTCAGTACATGTTATTGATCTGATGGTCTCGTGGCATTTTACTCACGTCTAGGATCAAAAATGTACATCTTTTTTTGAACATAAGTAACATCTAATATTATCATTTCGCCCGGAAATTGTACGGTTCTCAGGTTCAATACTGGACTTACACATGGCCATACAAAACTTTCGACAATAATTTTGTCAATATATCATATGGATCTGATAGTCTTAAGTTATCTGCGCATCGTGGGGCTCATAATGAACACCATTCCTTTTTCCAAATTTACATCTAATTTTATTTGTAACCCCTGAACTATTAGGTTCCACCAGGATAGTTCGTATATGACATATGATAGAGAAAACTTTCGAAATTCATTCTGCAACATATTATATCGGTCTGTTGGTCTTATATCACTCTGCGTGTCGCGAGCATCATTTTGACAGGATGAATGTCGAAAAATTTGAATATTCACATGTAAGCACCGAACCATATCCGTGGACCCGTACTCATAAGCGAGAACTGTACCCGAACATATTAATTCATTGTCGATTGATGAAATTGGAAGATACTATTTTAAAAAGAAATGGTGCAAATTTTGGACCAAGAGGTGCCTACAATAATATAAAACTATCAGATCGATAATATATTGATAGAATGAAATTTTAACACTTTGAATTGTCATAAATGAATGTAATCCTGAAACGTACCGAGGGACCGTAGTATGTCAGGTTTTATAAATAACGATGGATAGTCGGTATATTAACAGAATTTTGTTCACTGTGATCCCCGTGATGCGTAGAATAAAATAAGTTCATCTGAACGAAATAATATATTGACAAAATGAGTATCGAAATATTTGAATTGTTATATGTGATCCCAGAAATACTATGGAGAACTGTAATATGTCAGTGTAGAAATATAATATTAGATAATTATATATCAAAAAATTGTGTTCATTGTGATCCCCGCGATGAAGAATAATATAATATTCAATCACATCGAGATAATGTATTGACAGAATTATTGTCGAAAAGTTTGAATGGTCGTATATAATCACCGAACAGTACCGGAGAGCTGTAATACTTCATGGTCGATAAATATGTTAGATTGTCGTTATGTATTTAAAGAATGGTTAAATATGTATTTAAATCCATTGTTATCTTCTTGATACGTAGGATAATATAAGACCAGCAGTTCGGTAGTATGATATATAAACCGAATGAATGTCAAAAGTTTTGATAGTTCTTATGTAAGTACAGTTCCGGACATCAGTAGCATAGTAGGATAGTATTTATGCGATCACATTGATCACATTGCGATCACCTACGACAGTATAATATAAGTACATCAAATCGGTATGATGTTCTGCCAGAATAAAAATCGAATGTTTTGAATTGTAGGGTCGATAAGTAATATTAGATAGTATATATGTATGAAGTAATCGAGTCCATTGTGATCCACGCGAATAGTAGAGTAATATAAGATCATCAGATCCACACGATATATTGACGGAATGAATGTTGATAGTTTGGAAGTTTCACATGTGAGCTCCATAATATGCCGGTAGACCGTAATATTACGGGGACGTTAAATAAAATTATATTTGTGGATGAATGAGGTCCATTGAGAACCTCGCGATGCATAGTATAGTATGAGACTTTCATATCGGTATGATATGTTGACCGACTGAACGTCAAATATTTTGAGTGGTCATAAGTTTACTCTGTACCGTTCCAGAGTACCGTTACACTTCATTTTCGATAAATAAAGTTAAAGGGTATTTATGTGCAAATAAATGTCATTCCCGCTATACGTAGAATAATATAAGACCATCAGATCGAGATAATATACTGATAAGGAGAATATCGAGAATTCTCAAGGGGAATACCATATTCCATGTACCGGATAACCGCAATACTTCGGTGTCGTTAAATAGTATATCATCATTATAAATAAAAAAATTTTATATTTATAAAAATAATGCGTAGAGTAATATAAGGCTATCAGATCAAGGTAATATATTAGTAGAGTGAATGTTGAGAACTATCAACGAGAATATAAAATCCCACCTTCCGGTGCATCGTTATATTTCGGGGTGGATAAATGTTATTAGGTCATCGTTATACATTAAAAAAGAGTATTCGCAGAATTACCCGCCATACGTAAAATAATATAAGACTATCAGATTGAGATAATATATTGATACGGTGAATTTCGAGAATTTTCAATTTGCATTTGTAAACCTTATTCAATGTATCCGGATACTGCAATATTTTTAGTTCGATAAATAGTTTTAGATCATCGTTACATAATAAAAAATTATGTCCATAGTTATGATCAGATCGACTAAATATATTGATATAAGTGTATGCCCAATATTTTCAAGTACCATTTGTATACCACATTTAATGTACCGGAACACCATAACATTTCAGGCTCCACAAATAATATTGGATTGTCGTAAAGTACTAATTTAAAAATTAGTGAATTTAAAAATTAGTAAAAATTAGTTAATTAAAAAATTTCTTTTCAGAGTGATCCCCGCGATGCGCATAAATATATAAGACAACCCGATCGTATTAATACATGATCGTATTTGTATGAAGAATATCGAGAATTTTCAAGGAATATTTGGACACCACTTTCGTCGAATCTGTGCACCGTATCTGTGCACCGTATTTCAGAGTTGATAAAAAATATTAGTTCATCTTCTTTTTTAAAATTGTTTTCATAGTGATACCTGCGTTGCGTAGAACAATATATGACAATCAAATCGAGATAATGTATTGTTACGGTGAATGTCGGGCATTCTTTGGGAGCGATAACTTGTCTTCATGTCCCGGAAAACCGTAATACATCGTAGTTGATGAATAATATTAGATCGTTATTATATATTAATTAATTGTGTTCATAGTAATCCCAGCTATGCGCAGAGTAACTTAAGACCATCAGATATGATATATTGACAGAAATAGTGTCCAAAATTTTAACGTCGTAAGAGACGAAAAATACCGGAGGATCTTAATATTCCTGTGTCGATAAATAACACTAGATGATACCTACAAAGGAATATCTTCAATTGTAATCCCCGCAATGCCTAGAACAATATAGGACCATCAGGTCGATACGATGGTCCTGTATTAGAAGAACGAATGTCGAAAATTCTGAATGGTAAAATGTAAGCCTCGATCCGTAGCATTTGAGGGTCGATAAATATTATCAAATTATATTATTGTACAAAATAATATTAATATAGATGATATTCGTGTTGAAAAATATAAAGTTCGTTGTGATCCCCGCGAAGCGTAGAATAAAACAAACCATCAGATCGAAGTGAAAAGTGAAAATGAATGTCGATAAGTTTGAACGGTCATATGTAGACCGAAAACATATCGAGGTACCGTAACGTTTGAGGTCAGATCATTAATGTAAGATGATATTTATGTACAAAATAATTGTGCTCGTTGTGAATCACGCGATGCGTAGAATTATATATGTTCAGATTGAATTTCGTAAATATGTTTAACGTACCGATATGATATATTAACAGAATGAATGTCGATAATTTCAAATGTCAGATGTAATCATCGTACCATACCAGAGGGCCGTAATATTTCAGGATCGATATAATACCAGATCGTCGTAATATATTAAAAAATTGGGTTATTTGTGATCCCCGCGTTGCATAAAATAACATTAGACCATCTAATCGAGATAATATATTGACAGAATGAATGTCGAAAGTTTTGAATTGTTATATGTATGACCCAGACCGAACTGTAGGGCGGTAAAACTTCAGAACCGATAAATATCGGTAGACCACCATTATGTATTGAAAAATTTATTTCACTGTGATTCGCGCGATACGTAGAATGATACAAGTCTATCAGATTGTGATAATATATTGACCGAACGAAATTCAATAATTATGAGTGTTCATATCTATTCCCCCAACCTTTCCGGATGACCGTATCGTTTCGGGTTCGTTACTTGATATTAGATACGCGTAATACATTGAAAAACTGTTGTATTTCCCGCGATGCGAATAATAATATAAGACCATCAGATCGAGATAATATCTTGACGGAATGAATTACCACACTTGTTCATGTACACTTGTGAACGATCTGAGAAACCATAATTGATTTAATGAGCCATTCGCTGTTTCACACTTATTCTTGTACTGAGACACGCATCGTTTAAACTTTGAGACAAACATATTATTATCTACTAGCAGGATCAACCAGGGATTTTTGCCACATTTTTGGCAAATTTTTATTCGTGTATACATTCATATTTTTCCCCATCATAATCATAAACACTTTGATGTAGCTGATGATTCACCTAAGGCCTATTTCGTAGGTGGTGTCACTTCGGCAAAGTCGAGGACTTGAATCGATCAAATGATCCACACGTCTCACCTCCCCGTGGTGCCCTGCGGCAAGCAGGCTTCGGTCTTTCGAAGAAGCGTGCGAAACAATGAGTGGTCGACAGGAAAGTGGCGAACTTATAATCTTACAATTATGATAGACAACATCAAGATTGTACAAGTTCAGGGGAGTTCAGAGTCCCCAGGCCCGGTGAAGCCGTGATGTCCCAGCAGGTCTTCGCTGAATCGTCATCAAACGACTGCGGAAAGACGGTGTGCGCGGTGAACCTCAGTACACGACCTACAACTGAGAAGAAACTAAACACAACAATGGAAGACACAACAAAAGGAACTTACTTGTTCAGGAGGTGTCGGAGACTTCAGGCCAGGTACGGGGGGGATTGTCAAGCAGGTCCCCTCCGAATCGTCATCGAAAGACCACGGTTGCGAGTAGGTGGCTGCCTAGCCTTGTTCCACTACCAATGCGACTGGCGCTGGTAAAGAGAAGAAGGAGGTGATGCTCATAAGCTCGGATGAAGAGTTGGACGACTCTTTCCTGCCGAGAAGATGGGCATCAAAGAGGAAGGGAAAAAAGAGAGGGCGTCTGGCATCGTCGGCATCGAGCAGCGCCCAAAACGAAAGTAGAAAGAGGCACTGAAAGAAGCCGACGAACGAAGAAGAGGAAGAGGACTACTTCCTGGATGACTTGACGGACGCGCTTCCGCCGTCCAAGGGGTCGAAGCGTCTGCCGAGAGACGAAGAAAGGGCAGCAGAAGTGAGGTATCTGCTATCGGCAAACATCACAGCAAACGTGATCCGCAATATGAAGACGGTGGGGAATGTAGCGGTTATTTCCGGGAACCTGAAGGGAACATACAAGAGGTTCATTCGGCATGCAGCTGGAGGCGTGACGGAGCTGGCCAAAAGAAGCACGGCGTCCGGATCTCAGTCCGCTCTCAAGCAGGAGAACATCATGCTGAGGGCTCGGCAACAAGAGATGGAAGAAAATATGGCGAGACAGGAAGTCACGTCCGCCAATTGGCAAGAGAAGCCGAAGAAGCCCGGCAAAACTACTGCGGGGAAGGACGGATATGCCGTCCGGAAGGAA
Organism: Lepidotrigona ventralis hoosana; assembly: GCA_002806875.1. Classification (NCBI taxonomy): domain Eukaryota; kingdom Metazoa; phylum Arthropoda; class Insecta; order Hymenoptera; family Apidae; genus Lepidotrigona; species Lepidotrigona ventralis. Next base: position 64,369 of record NIPQ01103663.1, read on the forward strand.
GGATATGACCGGAACCAAAGGAGCCGACGGGCCGAACAACCATCGACGAGAACCATGCAGCGCGGGTCAGCTCCGCCAGCGAACGCGACAATGCCGCTGGAAGAGATGGTGAAAGCGCTCACAGAAGAGGTGGCCGAAATGAGGAGGAAAATGCGATGCAAGCCAGCGCAGCAAGAGCGTGGGAGTTCCTCCAAGACAGCACGGCTGCAGCAGCCTACCGGAAAGCCGAAGGCACCGAAGAAGGCCAGCCCGGCGGCAAGACTGGAAGTCGCGCGTGACAACGGCGCCAACGAGAGAAGAGACCACTTGGCTTGGACGAAAGTCGTGGGAAGAAAGGAGCAAAGGATGGCTAAGGCAAAAGTGAATGTCGCGACCCAGCAGCAGCGCAAACAGCCGAAGAGGGAAGAGGCACGGAGGAAGCCGCGTCCCGCGAGAGCTCCGAGAAGGGCGGCAGTCACGTTGACCGCAGCTCCGGGGAGCGGAAAGACGTACGCAGACATAATGTTCACCGCGAGAAGCAGCCTGAAACTCGAAGACGCGGGAATAAAGACGAGCGATAACCGACGGTGTTATTCTGGAAATTCCCAGTGAGGACAGCGCGACAAATGCGGATAATCTGGCAGGTCGCCTGCGCGAAGTCTTCCAGAGTTCCCAGGAGGTGAAGGTTTCCTGGCCTTGCAAAATTGCCGAGGTCCGCATAAGAGTGCTGGACGACTCGGTAACTACGGCCGAAGTGGTGTCGGCGGGGGCAATGGTCGGCGAGTGCGACAAGGAGAGCATAAAGACTGGCGAAATTCGCCAGCGGACGCCGATGAGTATGGGATCGATATAGATGCGATGCCCAGCAACAGCGCCTAGAAAGGTCGCTATAGCCGGAAGATTACTGGTTGGATGGGTGTCGGCCCGAGTGGAAGTGTTGGACAGATTGCAACGAACGGTGCAATGCTTCCGCTGCATGGAGACCGGACACACAGCTCAGCGCTGTTCGTCGGAAACGGATAGAAGCAGGTGCTGCTACAGGTGCGGAGTGGAAGGACAAAGTGCCCACTGTGCGCCGACATGAGCAAACCGGCCGATCACCGTCTGGGTAGTAAGGCGTCCAAGCCTTCGACTAAACCCAAAAAGAGGAGAGGGAACAAGGACGGAGCGAGAAAGGAAGCAAGAAAAGCGGAGCCATCCCTTAGGGCGAGCAACCAGCTCGGCACAGAAGAAACGTGGAAGCAGGTGGAAGAGTCTGCCGTCGCGACCGAAGAACAGCGCGACACGGTGGAGGCAATGGAGACGACGGACTGATGGCCCTCACGGGCCGCATCATACAGGCCAATGTGAATCGATCGGCTAGGGAGCAGAACTGGCAGTAGTGGCGGAACCACACAGGATCCCCGAACAAACCAGCTGGAGACACGCTCGGCTCCGTCACGTTGACCAGAAAGGAGATAAACGGCTCCACCACGTTTCGAGAGGTCGAGAAAGGACGGGGCTTCGTAATGGCAAGAAGGAACGGCGTGACCGTGGACGAAGTGTACGACGCCCCGAATGTGTCACTGGTATCGTTCCGAAGATTGTTGGACAGCGTCGCGCGGAGACTGCCGCAGCAGGTACTGGTCCTGGGGGATTTCAACGAGAAGTCCACATTCTGGGGTTGCCCCGGACCAACTCGAGAGGAGGAGTGGTGGAGGATTAGGCAGGGCTGGACCTCCGTCTGCTGAACACCGGTAGAACGAGCACCTGTGTGCGCTGGCAGGGAGAATCGGTAGTCGATCTATCGTGGGCATCACCCGCAGCAGCATGCACAGTAACGGACTGGAGAGTGGCTGTGGAGCTGAAGTCCACCACACCAGGAGATGCGTCAACGACCGAAAGCGGCACGAGGAGCCGTCGCCCGCGATATGGGCGCTAAAGAAGATGGACGTTGACATGCTGATGGACGCGGCTCATGCCGCAGCATAGGAAGAGCCGACGGCAGACCCCGCCTGTGACTTTGACAAGGAGGCAGAGTGGCCCCAGAGGAAGATGACCGAGATCTGCAATGTCGCCATGACACGCGCCAGACGAACGCATCGCGACTCGGTCTACTGGTGGTCGCCAGAGATCGAGCACAAAAGAATCAACTGCGCGGTGACTCGTCGAGCGTTTCAGCGAGCGAGAAGGAGGAAATGCCGAGACGCCGCGAAGGAAGAGTACAGTACATATACCTGTGGTACAGGGCGAAAGTGACGAGCCTTCAGAGGATGATACAATTGGCCAAAGTTTGCGCGTGGGACGAGCTTATCGGCACGATGCACCGCGACCCCTGGGGGAGGCTATGTTGGTGCTCGGAAAACTCCGGCCGAGGTAGTCCGCAGCGACGGAAGCCCTGGATCGATCAACACTGTACAGAGTCCTGGAAAAGTTGTTCCCGAAGGATTCGGACCAGGCACAAGGTACCCCGCCTCACGAGACAGACGTTTCGCAGCAGCTACCACCGCTGGTCACAGAGGAGGAGCTGGCAGCAGCTGTGAGGAAGATGAGAGCGAGAAACACCGCCCCCCCCAGGCTCGGATGAAATCCCTGGCCTAGCGCTCGCACTGGCGCTACGAACTCTCGAAGAACGGCTGAGACGTCTGTTCAATGGATGCCTGATCAGCGACAGAGTGCCGAAAAGCTGGAAGACCGCGAGATTGGTGCTCACCCCAAGCCGGGGAAATCGCCGGACTCTGCGTCGGCCTACAGGCCGATCTGCCTGCTGAACGAGGCAGGGAAACTGTTCGAGAAAGTGGCCATGGACCGTCTCTCGAAGCACTTGGAAGGCGCGGAACCAAATCTCCAGGAAAGTCAGTTCGGCGGAAGGGGAGATCGACAATCGACGCCATAGAGGGTAGAGGAACCAGGCAGATTCCACGGTGAGACAGGGTGGAGTGGTCTTGGCGGTGTCCATCGACATCGTCAACGCTTTCAACTCTCTGCTCTGGTCGAGGATTCGCGAGGGACTTGCCCGGCATCGCGTGTCCCCCTACCTACGGAGGATAGTGGGGCACTGTCTCACCCAGAGGACGGTGGAGTTCAGCGCAGAAGGAGGAGCCGTACGGCGAAGAAAGATCGACCGTGGCGTTCCGCAGGTGTCAATGCTGTTCTGGAACATTGGCTACGTCTTGAAGACGGCGCTGCTGGCAGGAATACAACTGACGTGTTACGCCGACGACACCTTGCCGGTCACCGGAGGACAAGAATGGACTAGGACCGTCAGGTTGGCAGAGGTGGGAGTGGCCGCAGTCACCAGCCGGATCCAGGCGCTCGGACTGGAAGTGGCGACCAGGAAACGGAAGCCACCTTGTTCCACTCCCGTGGACGAGGCGTCTGCCGCAGTCGTGGATAAAAATGGGCGACGAACGGACCCTCGTGGGACGAACGATGAAGTACCTTGGAGTGACGCTCGACGAGCGAATGACTTTCACTTCACCACCCTGCTACCCAGAGTGGCCGTCATATTGGGGCAGATTCTACTCAGCATAGGTGACCCGCAGGATCCGGAGACTTTACACCTCGATGATAAAGTCGATGGTCCTCTACGGCGCACCCGTTTGGTCACGAAGTCTGACCGCCGACTGCGGCGATTTCAACGATAAATGAGTATCCGGATTGGAGGATATCGCACGATCTCCGAGCAGGCAACGCTAACCGTGTCGATCCCGAGCAGGCAACGCTTAGCCATGTCGATCCCGTTCGACCTGCAAGCGAAGGTGGAGACGCAGATGTTCCAACGCGCGGGAACCGGCGGGACAAAGGTGCGTGAGTGCACCGGCGGGACAAAGGAAAGGATACTCGCGACGGTGAGACTACGGGCGCACCAGCGCGCACTTCAAGAGCGGAAGGCGGAGCTGGAGGAGAAGGACGCCGGGATCAGTCGCGAGCGCCATCCTTGCCATCCTGGGACGAGTGGATGTAGCGAGGAGCGGGAAGGCTCATCTTCAGGACAACACAAATAATGACCGGGCACGGCTGCTTCGGTGAGTAATTGCACAGAATTGCGGTGGAAGAGAACGCCCAATTTCACCACTGCAATGCGGAGCAAGACTCGGCGCAGTAAACGCTGGAGGCATGGCCGGCCTTCGAGGATCAAAGGCGCTCAGGACCAGTATCGGACCGGACCTGTTCCCGGCAGCCGTAGTGAAGGTGCTCGCAGCGAGCAAGGAAAATGGAAGGCGGTCACCTTCTTTTGCGTGATGACCACGAAGCAAGACGCGGAATGGGCGCGAGAAAGAGGCATCTCAACGCGAACGGGGAGACGGCGCCCAGGTGAGACCAATCCCTCCTGAAGACGGAGTGGCAGCTTAGCAATGTCAACGAGGGGCTAGACTCTCTGAGACCGTCGCGGATAACAAGGGCATGAGGGCGCGAGGAAGAGATTCCTACCCTCCTCCGCCGACGGAAACAGCGAGGGAGGAATAATCACGGGTTGACAGAAAGGCGGGTGAAGGCTCATCTATCCCAGTGATATCGCCCTCCAGAAACGAGCGATGCTGGAGAATAACACCTGACGTCGCAAGAAGATAAGCAACAAGGAGAAGACGAGGAAGGGGAGAAAATCCCCCCGTCCCCCCACTGCATCGCCGAGAAGATATCGTACCTGGCGAGTTGACTGGGAAGCACCGTTGAGAGTAAAAGGTCCCGGAGCATCTCACAAGGCAGGAACATGGCCATCGTAGTCGGTAAAAGTCCGACACTACCTATCTTTCCCTCCTCAGGGGAGTCGGATGTCTTTTCGAAGATTTCCTCCACGTTAAAAAAAAAACTGCCGAGTCGTGTCAATACTTCTTCTCTTGCCCAGTCGAGTCACTCTTCTCACATGACCAGTCTTGTTAATCTTGCTTTGTCGTATCACTATTTCTACACTTGCGCAATCGTGTCACTCTCTTTACGCTTTTCCAATTATGAAGCACTTACTCAGTCGTGTCACACTTTTTACTCTTGCCACTTTTTACTTTTGGCATTTCACTTCTATTCCAACCTTGTCAATGTTTTATTCCTCCCTGCCATGTTACTTCTGTTACTGTCGTATCACACATTTTGTTCTTGCTTAGGTGTCACGATTTAAACGCGAAGTGTCACGGTTTAAACACAAAATAACAAGACTATACTTGATTTAAAATTTATTTAATATCTCTCGTTGACTGCTCAGTCGTAACTGATGTCATTACAATCCCAGAGCAGCACACACCAAGTCCCCATCGACGATGACTAATTGTGCGGTGATATAAGCAAAGGAAGTGTTTTTAAGGGTAATCGTCATATTTCCCCATTCTTAGACTTTGCTTCCCCGAAGCGAACTTGATGGGTCCTAGGATGCTGGTGGGTTGATGTTGATGTATGATGGTGGGCATCTCGAACTACTGGGGTTGTGCCTGGGGTTGTGCCTGAGTGTAGTCAGTTGTGCGACATGATGGGGCAGACGTACGAGTGTCAACGGTACTTTTCGTATTTGAGCAATTCTTACAGCACATTAATATATTAGTGCATTTACTTATTTTATATAAACCGTAAAGTGTTGTTAATCCTAGGGCTATGTATCTTAATATTTTAATTATATATCCCGTCTCTATTGCCGTGCGAGTTCTATATTGGCGTTCAAGCGATGTTAACAAGTCGGAACTTTCTTCTAACGTTTTTGAGTATTCTTTTAAGTTTTTCAATACAATTGGTATTTCTTTCAAATGTTCTTGTAACAATGTTATTTGTTTTTCCGACATGTTTACATTTACATTGACTAGTTTCGTTTCACATGTTAAATTTGATTTTCCTGGACTAATTCTCATTACTGAATTTGGCGTTTGTATTATGCAATCGGTGTTAGTTTCTATCAAATGTGCTGAACTAATTGTTTATAAAAGATGTGTATTAGAATTTATATCAAGCGTGGTTTCTTGTCGCGGTATTACACTATACTTTTCGGATGTAGTAAACCGAATGTAAGTAATTGATTCAATTTTGAAAAGTACTCGTTCACAGTGGTTATTTCCGTTTCTTAATTATTTCGGCTTCGCAAGTGTTCGCGGTGAGAATTGGTGTGTCCGGTCTAGTTCGTTTACATATAGGGATTAACTTGCCTAATTTATAATGTTAATCTAAATATTCTTGATCTATTCCAATGTATTCGTATATTGTTTGAAGTGTTAGTGTTTCTGGTATGTTAATTGCGCTGAATATCGTGCCAGTTTTTTTAGGTATCGGATAGTATTTTCGCAATATTCATTCTGTAGTTTCTAGAATCGGTATATATGTTACATAAAAAATTTTAGATCCTCTAAGGTTAATTTTTATATCTCTAATGTCATAAATTAGTTGAACGTTTTCTTATTGGTTCTATGGCATTGTATGTATTACTTTCTTTTATTAATTTTGTATAAGCCAATAAAAGTTGCTCATTACTTAGGATATCCGGGTGAATTATTCCTTGTTTTCCTATAAGTATCACTGTTATTGTGGTATCTACTTGTTCAATAATTTCGTATATGAGTGACTCTAAACTAATTATATTGAGTGCAAAATCCTCTGCTTCTATAATTTTTTTAAATACTTGTTCTTCTACGATCGAAAGGTTTTCAAGAGGTTTTTGGTCATTAGTGTTTGATTCCTTATTACCTGTATAATTTTGTTGTTTGCGTCGAAAAGTTTATCTATGTTTTGATTGATTAATTCTAGGTCGTTATCGTCTAATGTGCCAAATAAGGTCTTAGAAATACTTTCTACAAAATTAAATAGTCCTCTCTTAGATGCATCACGTTCTTATAATATACATATTTATTCTCCAATATATTTATTTTAACTTTTAACACGTTAATTTCCGGAAACTCTCTACAATTACTGTGTTCACATAATCGATTTAATTCGTATAATCGGCCAATTATTTTTTCTTTTGCTTGTTGAATACCGCTCGTATCTATTCCTATTATTAACTTTACTTCGTTATGATAGAGGAAAACTTTCTGTATGTCTTCTATAAATAAATTCTTATCTTCTAGATTTGTAAGTGCAATGTCTATCATTAGTGTTAGCGTTGCCAATAATATGAGCTTATTCATCTGAAGTCAAGTTTTAAATATTTTTAACCTTTTACCATGTATTTTATAATTGCTATGTATTATTACCATGGATTTTATAAATGCCTTTTATTAATAAATCTTCCCTTAATATCTTTACAGATGTAATAAGGACTTTTTATTTCATCGATAATATAAGATTCCAACCATTCGGAATCCACTTATTTCATTTATGATCGTTATGCATAGAACTCTATAATTGACTTTAAATACGTTTTATAATTTAATTTCCTTATCCTGATTTCTTTTATTTGTAGCTTTATTCCTCCCTATTATTACCTTGACTCTAGCTAAATACAACTCGTGTCTATGTTTCCATAAACGAAATACTTCTTCCTTGCTCATTGCAGTAGTAGCAGCTATTGCACTGTGCAAATGGGCTTTTCTACCAAAGGTAGAAACTCAAAGGGTGTATATCCTATACCTTCATGCATTGCATTGCATTATATCCAAAACAAACTAGGTTCAATATCTCGTCCCATTTTCTTTGTCCTTAGTACAAGTCCTTATTAAATCTCCTATTAAAGCGTATGCACGTACCAAGGAGGCACGTACCATTGCTCTGTGGGTGGAAGCTAGTGGTTTTAATATGCTTAATCTTAAAAGCTTCTTCAAATTCCATCATCAATTTTGACTCAAAATTCGCGCCCTGATCAGTTATTATCGTCTTGGGTGTGAAAAGTACGTAAATATAATGATCCATTAATTTCTCTATTATAGTTTGTGCTTGCTGATTAGGAAGCTGTACAAGGATAAGATATTTGGTTAAGACATCTTGTATTGATAATACATATTGATTACCTTTGCTGGTCATTTGTAATGGTCCGTATATCCATAGCTATTTATTATAGTCATTTGGGTCTTTAATTGTGTCAGAGATGAATGCTGGTTCTCGTCAGGGTCTAATTCTTGTCAATTTTTCACGTTGGTAAGTCTCGCATTTACTTATCATATCTTTTATCTCTTCGTTCATGTTGGGCCAGTAATATTTTTCTTTGATTCTTGCTAGTGTTTTTCTCCAAAGTGTTGTAATTCTGAAGTGGCTTTCCTTTAATATTTGTTCTTTTGTTTGTTCGTCAATGGGTATTATTGGTTCGCGTGAGAATGTGTAATGTCTATTGGGTCTTTAAATGCTAAGTACTATAATTTTTTACTGATTTGTTCTACAAGATTCTCTGAAAACATATGATCTGATATTCCTATTTGTGTGTAGATTTTGGTTCTATCTTTTAAGTTTGCCAATAACTCTATTTCTCTAGGGCAGTCTACTTCTAATCTATCAATTTGTCTTATTCCGTCTCGATTCACTATTTCCTTAAAGTTAGGAGGCGTCTCTTGTCTGACCAAAAATCCTATATAACCTTCAGTGTTGGTTATTCTATTACTCGGTTCCGTAGTTTCGTCATTGTCTTTCGATTCTATCTTCTGATTTGTTAATTCGAGGAATTTGTCTGTGGTTTTGCCTTTTAGTATCGTTTTATCTTGTGTAATGTTTATTCACGTAGTGACGTGTGTAATGTTTATTGACAGCGGCCAGATTATCTTTCCCTTTATGATATTCTATTTAGTATTCGTATTCCTCTAATCTAAATCTCCACCTAATTAACCTTCAAGATGGTCTTTGATATTATTTAACCATTTTAATGTTTAGTGGTCTGTCCTAATTTTAAACTTTCGTCCTAACAAATATTGTCTTAGTCTTTGTACAGCCCAAACTACCGCTAATATTTCTTTTTCAGCCGTCGTGTAATGTGTTTCTGCATCGTTAAGTATCCGCGATAACAGCAGGGATATCCGTCTTGAGACGGATAATGCTCCTAATCCTTCATTACTTGCGTCAGTAGTACGAATTCTTTATTAAAGTTAGGACATTTCAGAACTAGTTCCTCACATAATTTAAGTTTGAGTGTATCAAAAGTTATCTGCTGCTCATCAGTCCATCTGTAATGTTCGTCCTTTTTTTGTTAATGGTTTAGCTATTTTTGCAAATTTTCTGTAATAACCGGCTAGACCTAAGAACTGTTTAATTTCTTTGAGATTCCTGGGTGGTCTAAATTCGCTTACAGCTTCAATTTTTTTCTGATTTGGTTTTACTTCGTCTCTATTAATAATGTGGCTCAAATATTCTTGTTCAGGTTTTAAAAATTCACATTTATCCGGTTGTAACTTTAAGTTTTTAAGTTAAATTTAAGTAATTCTGTCAGGTGTTGGATTATTATTGCTAGATTCGTATTGTGTACTTGAATCTTGTTTGTTCAAAAATGATTATATCGTGAAGATATACGAAACAATATTTGCCAGTTAGTCCTTTCAATGCTCTGCCCATTTATCGTTGAAAAGTCACCGGGGCGTTTTTGCATCCGAACGGCATTCGATTATACTGAAAATATCCTTCGGGTGTTGAAAAAGCAGTATAGTTTTTTGAATTTGGTTGCATTGGTATGAAATCCGGATGAGAGATCTAAGGCCGAGAAGAACTTTGCGTTTCTGAGTTGAGACGAAATCTATGTAGGGCAAAGGATAAGCGTCCTGGTCTGTAATTTTATTGAGTTTTCTAAAATCTATAACAATTCGCCATTTTCGTTTGCCTGTTGAGTCTAATTTTTTGGGCACTGCCCAGACTGTTGCGTTATAAGGACTATCGAATGATTCTATTATTTTTTTATCTAGCATTTCGTTAATTTGTCGTTTAATTTGATTTCGATTACATTCAGTTGGTCGATAGGACATTACATTAATAGGCTTGGTGTTTTTAACATCAATTTGATGGGATGTCAGCTCGGTACAAGATAAAGGGTCTGTGTTTATAGAAAAAGCTGAACTATAAGAGAGAATTATTTCTTCTAATGATTCCCGTAATCGTGATTTTACATGATCTAATCTAATTTTTGTTTTTAACGCTTTGACTCTATCAGTTAAACTTGGGTTTTCGATTTCAATTTCGTCATCTTGAATTTTGTGCTCACTATTGTTAATGAAACATATCGTTGTGTTATTTTCTATTTTGGCTTCCTTGACACGGTACTCACCTGGGGTGAGGGTCACGTTAGTACGAAGCGGTATTCCTTTGTTACCCAAAATCAAAGGATATTGGTTATTGCGTGTCTATATTTAGAGATGAAAGTTTGGCCAATTATTCCATCTTCTGGAATAGGGAAGGAATCGGTTACGACATGGAACATATGTTCTTTTCCTAATATGTTAAATTTGGTTGCGAATTTTGATCTATGAATATCGTTTTCCATTAGAATTTCGTGTTTTTTTTTCTATTAGTGGATTATCTGTTACTCCCTGCTTTATCACATTAATACTTGATCCTGTGTCCAAGAGTAATTTCGCGGGTGTTCTGGCGAGTCCTCTGAAACTTCCTCCAATCTATCGAAGTCCAGCTGATATTCTGTTGATTCTGCTTCTTCCACAATCTTCCTCTGCCGGTGGTTGTACGTCCGTCCTGTTTATTTTGTGAGGTGGTAGCTTTCCCTGCTAGCGTGTCTGAAAATCCTGGCATCGACTTGTCCCGTCTGCTCGCATTTAAATCATTTGATCTTCTGTCTCTCAGTGAGAGGTGTGCCGTGTTGCGGTATATCTCGTCTCTCAATTGGTTTAGTTATGGGTCTAAACGTAGTCATGTTCGATTTCCTCATATCCATTGATTGTAGATTTGGTTTTGTCGATGATCGATATAAGTTTCTTCGTCTATATTGATATATCTTTGAGTTTGACTTCAATCTCCATTGCTTTCCCTAGCGCTTTCTCCATCGTAGTTGGTTCATTTGCCATCAGTATTGTTCCAATTTCAGGTTTGATGTTATTAATATAGATTTGCGTGGCTATGTCTTCTTCTTCTTCTATTGTTATTCTTCTGTTGATTGCACTTTTGTGCTTCTTTTGTACAGCATACTTCAGTTCATCGAGTCCTCTTCTAAAGCGGATATTATAATCATTAACATTTTCATTAGGTAGCTGATAAGTGTTGGCCAATTTCGCTCTGGCCGCGTTATTTGTGATGTCACATGCGTACAGAGTACATCGTATAATTCTTCGAAGCTATTTATCTTCAAATACCTGATCGAACGTTCTGCCTATCCAGTTATATTTTCTGATAGTATCAATTTCAATAACATGTGCTTATCGTTGCACTGTAGCCTTGCATCTCGTATATCCTATATAAAATATATCCTTCCACTCCCAAATATATAAAGTATATGCTTCCACTCCCAAATCATCCTGTTCTTTAAGCGTCCTAATCGTAGGGATTACCGTTGTAGCTTTTGCACCTGTATTACTCTTATCTTCTTTCTTTTTGTTAGCTACACTTGGGATTGTCAGTCGTTTGCTACACTTGTTCCTAGACGTGCCTGTTTAGCTGCTATCATTGGTTATATAGCCATGAATATTAAGTTTATTTGCGAATTCTACAATTTCTTGCCCTCTTCTTAATAGGATAATTCTTTTCCCTCTATCAATTTTGCATCGTTTCTATGTTTTTGTTAATTTCACTCATACTCTTATTCATACTGACGGCAAGTTAGCCTATCTTTCCAGCGAGTGTTTTATAAGAAAGACTGCCTTGATCCATCTCGGAGGATGATGGAATTTCTTTGCGATAAGTTTTGAAAGATGTTCTTTTTATCTTGGTTCGCAATCTTCAACTTCTCCAATGGATTGATCGTATTCCTCCGTTCCTCGGTGCGTCGTAACGTCCGGCGTTTTGGAGTCTATCTTTGGAGGGCCTGCTGAGTATCCTGGTAGGATCGCCAAAATATCACGATTTAAACGCGAAGTGTCACAGTTTATACACAAAATAACAAGATTATACTTGATTTAAAATTTATTTAATATCTCTCGTTGACTGCTCAGTCGTAACTGATGTCATTACAATCCCAGAGCCGCATACACCATGTCCCCATCGCCGATGACTAATTATTCGGTGACATAAGCAAAGGAATTGTTTTTGAGGGTGGTCGTCACACAGGCATGTAACCCTTCTCCATTCGTATCACTATTTCTACTCTTACGCAGTAATATCACTCTTATCCCCTTCCTATTCGTGGCACTCTTCCCACGTTTGTCAAGTCATGCCATATCTGCCCAGTCGTGTCCTCCTTTCACACTCTCCAGCCATGTTACTTCTGCCTTAGCCTTGTCAATCTTCTTGCTCTTGCACTATCGTGTGACATTTTTTAGTGCTCACTCATATCACTTCTGCTCTAATCATTTCACGCCTTTGGCACTTAAGCAGCCGTGTCATTCTTTCTCATCCTGTTCAGTCGCGATACTCGTTTAACGTTTGCCCAATCGTGTCACACGTTCCACTATTGCCCAATCATGTAACACCCAGCGGTCTCAACATTTTGCACTTTCAGAGCCATGTCACTCTTGCTCAGACGTGACACACTTTTTCTCTTCTCCAGTCGTGTCTCCTCTGTTACAATTGTATTCGTCCGATTGCCCCTGCCAGTCGTGTTACAATATTTACTCGTATCCACTCAGCTGCATCAGTCGTGCCGGTCTTTTTGTTCTTGAATAGCCGTGACTCCCTTTTTACTCTTGAGCAGTAGTGCCACACTTTTTACTCTTCCCTAGTCATGTTACGACAGTTCCAGTCTTGTCACTCTCTTTGCACATGCGCAGTCATGTTACATCTGCTCCAGTCACTATTTCTCCTCTTGCCTAAGCGTGACACTCCTTTTACTCTTGTCCAGTTGAGTCACTCATTCCACAATTGCACATTAATACAACTGAAGCCCAGTCGTATCTTTTTTTATAGTTGCAGTAATTTCTCCCATGTCCATTCGTTTCACTCATTTGTCACTTGCCCCAACATGTCACTTCTTCTTCAGCCTTGTCCCTCTTTCTGCTCTTGCTCAGTCAAGACGATCTCTTGTCCAGGCATTACATTTCTGTTGATCTATTTTCACTATTTTACTCTTTTTTAGTCAAGTATCTTCAGTTATATCACTCTTTCTGCTCTAGCCCCGTCTTTCCAGACGTTTTGCTCCTGCCGTGTCTTGTATTGCCCAGTCGTGTCACTCTTTTAACACTTGCCCATTCTTGTAACTCTTTCTATCATTGCTCAGTCATTTCACTTCTGCTCCAGTGATATCACGCCCTTTGCTTTTGTCCAGTCGTGTCACTATTTTTACTCTTGCCCAGTCTTGTAACTCATTTTTCTCTTGCCCTCTCGTTTCACTCTTTCCTCTAATGCTCAATCATGTGACACTATCCCTGACCTGTCACACTACTTACTTATACAGTCATGTTTCCCTTTTCACTCTTGCTCAGTAATGTAAGTTCTGCTCCAACCTGAGACATTAGCTCTTTCCTAGTTGTATCACACTTTTTGTTCTTGTCCAGCCTTGAGACTCATTTTACTCATGCATATTCATGTCTCCTCTACTCCAGACATGACAGTATTCATGCCCATTACTAGGCGTTTCACTATTTTTAGTCTTGCCCAGCCATACTTTTTGCTCTTGCTCAGTCGTGAAGCTATTTTTACTCTTGCCCAGTTGTGACACTTCTGCTTCGGCCGTGTCAATATTTTCACTCTTTCCCAGTCGTGTCAATCTTGTCCAGACGTGTCTCTTTCTACACTTGCCCAGTCGTGTCACACTCATTACTCTTCCTTTACCACCTTACTCTTGCATAGGTGATACTCTGTTTACTCTTATCGCGTTATGTCACTTTTGCCTATACTTGTCAATCTTGCCCATTCGTTTCACTAGTGTTGCTCTTTACTCATTCATGCCACAATTGTCCAGTCGTATTACTCTTTCCTTCATTCTTGACCGCTCATGTCACAACTGTTCCAGGCCTGACTCACACTTTAGACTCTTCCTCAGTCATGTCACTTCTACTACATTTTTGTCACCCCTTTTGCACGTGCCGTGTCTATTTTCTTACACTAGTCCATTCGTATCACTCTTTTTACTATTGCCCAGACATGTCACACTTGTCCAGTCGTACCTCTATTCTTGCTCTTGCCCAGGCGAGTTACCCATTTTGCACTTGCCTAGTCGTGTCAATAATCATAGTCCTGTCCAGTCGTGTCAATTCTACTCCTGTCGCGTCATTCCTTTCACACTCCCGTCCCGTGTCACGCATGTTAATTCGTGTCATTATTTCTATTCATGTCAACTCATGTCACACTTGCGTAGGCTGGCCTCTCTATTCACTTTTGCTCCAGTTGTGTCACAATTTTTAATCATCCACAGTACTGCCACTCTTTTTCCTCTTGCGTGGTCATGCCACTCCTGCTCCAGTAATATTACTCCGTTTGCTCTTTCCAAGTTCTGTCACTCACTTTACTCATGCCCAGTTTTAGTAGACACTATTTCCACAATTGGCAATTCATGATACTTTTGCTCAGTCCTGTCGCTTTCTTTACACTAGTCTACCCGTGACACTTGCCCGATCTTACCATTCTCTTTATTCTTGCTAAGACGTGTCACTCATGTTATCATTGTCCAATCGTGTCTCTCATTTTACTATTGCTCAGTCATGTCACTTCTGCACAGTCGTGTCATGCTTTCCACACTTTCCTAGGTTTGTCACACATGTCATATTTGCACAGTCCCGTGACTATTTTCACGCTTGCCCAGTCAAGTCACTCTTTTCATTATTGTTCAGTATGTCACATTTGAGCAGACGTCTCACTATTTTTAGTATTGCCCATACGCGATATCCTTTTTACACATGACCAGCAGTGAGTGACACTATTCTTCACACTTTCCCGTGTTCTCAAACTTGTCCAATCGTAATACGCTGTTGCCTCTTGTCCTGTCGTGTCACTTTTTTCACACTCGCCTAATCATGAACAACATTTCCAATCGTGTCACTATTTCCGTTTTTTCCCAGCCGTGTAATATTTATCTACCAATGCCCGGGAATGACAGACTTGTCCCGACGTGTCAGTAATTTTACTCTTGTCCTGTCGTGACACTCATCTTTACACAAGTTCAGTCGTGTGACATTAGTCCCGGTGTGTCGCTCACTTACCAATTGCCCTGCCGATTCACATATTTTAATCACGCCCAATCATGTCACGTTTGCCCTGTTAGGTTACTCTTTTCACTGTAGCCCAGTCATGAACCACATTTCCAGACGTGTCACTATTTCGGCACTTTTTCTGCTGTGAACACATTGTTACCATTGCCAGGGCAAGACAAACTTGTCCCGTCGTTTCACTACTTCTACCGTTGCCCATTCGTGTCACTATTTCTACACATATTTATTCGTGCCACAATTTTTACTTTTGTCCAATCATGTCACAAATGTCCAGTCGTGTGACACCTTTCACGATTGCCTAATCATGTCAAGCTTGCCGAGTCGTGTAACTCTCTTCAACCTTGTCGTACCATCCTAGCACATTCGTACTTTTTATTACATTCGCACTTTTTATTACATCGTACGGTACGGTTTGGTACGGCCGTATACTTTAGCATTATATAGCACCTAACGGTGTGGTACAGTATGTAACGTTCGGAATGGTACTGTATGTTACGCCGTTTTATCGTACAGTAGGGAACGTTACGTTAAGCTACTATATCATATGCTGCAGTATGGTCGGGTAAGGAACGTTATGATACTGTGTGGTACGCTATGGTTCGGTATTGTATCGTATGGTACGGTATAGTACTTTACTCTACGGTATGGTATGTTATGTTACGGTATGGTATAGTATGGCACGGTATTGTACGGTATATTATTTTATCTTTTGGAACGTTATGATGAGGCATCATATGGTAAAGTACGATACTGTTTCGCATGGTATATGTCGGTTTGGTACTGTATCGTATGGTACGGTATGTGTCGGAATTGACGGTGTGGCACGATTTGGAACGGTATGGTACGGTACAGTACGGTACGGAAAAGTACGGTGTGATAAGGTATGGTAAGGTATTGTATCGTTTGGTACGGTAAGATACGGTAAGATATTGTGCGGTATGTTACTCTATTGAATCGTATGGATCGACATGGATCAACTGTAGAGTACTGTATGATTGGGTATTGGACGGTTCGGTATGGTACGGTGTGGTACGGTACGGCACGGTATGGAGCGATATATCACGGTTCAGTACTGTATGGTACTGTTCAGTGCTGTATGGTACGTTATGTTACGGAATTTTGTCGTATGGTATGGTACGGTATGGTACGGAATGTTCCGGTATGTTTCTTAATACTACGATACTGTATCGAATGATGCAGTGTGCTATGGTATGGTACGGTACAGTACGATATTCTATGGTTAGGTTTAGGTTAGGTTATGGTAGAGTGTGTCTAGGTATTTTAATGTTTTTTTAAATTTACGGTTTTATTCGTTATGGTACTGTAGGATATGGTACGGTACGGTACGTTTTTGTTTGTTACGAAAGTGTCGTATGACACAATAAGGCACCGTATTTTACAGTAGGGTATGGAACGGTGCGGACTAGTTCGGCATTGTATGTTATAGTGCAGAATGGTATCGTGTGTTATAGTAAGTATGATTCGGTGTAGTTCTGTATGGTAGGGTATTGTATCGTATGTTACGGGCTGCTATTGTACGATACTGTATGGTCCGTTATAGTACGGTTTTATATGTTGTGGTACAGTATGGTACGGTAAAATAACGTGCGGTGCAATATGGAACGATATGGTACGTTTTGGCACGGTAGGGTGCGGCACGGTACGGTATGTTACGTATGTTATATTTTACAGTACTGTGTCATATGGTACGTTATCATACGGCATGGTTCGGTATGGTATGCTATTGTACGTCGTGGAACGTTATTGTACTGTATGTTACCTTATGGTACGGTATTGTATCGTATGATAGAGTATGGTACGGTATTGTGTCGCATAGAACGAGATACCTATCATAAGGTACCGTGTATCACGCTGTGGGACGGTATTATGTCGTATGGAACCGTATGGGACGGTATTGTTTCGTATGACACGGAATGGTACTGTGTAGTACTGTATGGTACGGTATTGTATGGTATGATGCAGAATGGTATGCTATGTTCGGAATGGCACGGTTTGTTACGGTATGGTACGGTATGGTATTGTACCGTATGATGCTGTACATTACGATGCTTTTTGGAACGGTGTGGTACAGTATAATACCGTTACTTATCGTACGGATGGATACAATACGGTATGGTACGTTATGGTGTGGGTACATGTCGTACGGATCGGTATGTTACGGTATAGTACGTCAATGAACCGTTTGGTATGGTGCGTTGCCGCATTGTACGGTGGGGTACAATTTGGTCATTTATGATATGTAATGAATGGTATGGAACGCAGTGTACGGTTTGCTACGGTATATTACCTTATGATGTGGTCTATCATATGTTACGGAATGTACGGTATGTTATGTTATCCTAAGATAATGTAACGTATGGTACGGTATGGTACGGTATGGTACGGTATGTTACGGTGTGGTACCGTATTGTGTCGTATGGTTCATTATGGTGTGGTATGTTATGGAATGGGACAGTATGTTACCACATTTTACGTTATTATATTTTTTCTTATGTTTTGTATGTTGTTGTATGGTATTCTACGTTATCGTACGGTATGACTCCGTGTGGTACCATATGGTACGGTTTTGTATCGTATGGTACTGTATGTACAACTGTACACGATTGAGAATGTGTAAAAAGCGTGACGCGTACACGTCTGGCCCAGTGTAGAATGTGTGACACGTCTGGTGCAGAAGTGTCTCGATTAGACAGGTACAAGTAGTGTGAATCTACTGGGTAGGATTAAAATGTGAAAATGCTGAAGCATATATGACATGACTCTGCGTGTGTGACATGCACGAAGCAGAATTGACATGACTGGAAGCAGCAAAAATAGTGACATGATGCATGACTGTGCAAGTGTAATTGTTGTGAATGACTGGATCAGAAGTGACATTGCTGTGCGTGATTAAAGATATTGACATGTTTGCAGCATGATTTGCCCGGCTGTGCAAAAGTAAAATGATGACACCACTCTGCAAGTGTGGCATGACTAAGAAATAGTGAAGAGAGTGATACTACTAGGCAAGTGTGAAGTAAGTGGCACGATTGGGCAAATGTGAAAATAATGACAAGACTGGGAAGTAGTGACAGACTCTTGCCTTTTTTCCCGTTTCTTTCAGTCACCAAATTCGAAATCTACTTTCTTTCTTTTCCTTCTTCTTATCTGTTTCTCCCTCGCTTTCTGCCTCTATTCCTGATTTGACAACAATTTCATGTTTTCTTCCTTGCTGTTAGCTTTTTCTCGTATTTCTTCGTCTAATATGTTGTTTTTGCTTCCGTTTGAATGTACCCGTTTTTGTCTTTTATCTTTTTCGTTGGCGAGTCGTCATTTTCCGTCAATATTCCTGCGTACCTTCCGTTATGGCGATTGCCGCGTCAGGTTCTCACCGTATGCTGCCGTGCTCTAAGCTGTCGGGCGCCTTCGTGAACGCCGTCTGTTTGGTATCTATAAGAGACTCGACGGACCGAACGGTTTGGACGGATCATCGTATTGCAGCTACGATGATCCGTTCTACGATCTCAGTTGAGAAGTAGTCTACGTCTTCTCGAGTAACACTTCTCGAATGTTATGTTCGTTCTTCGTTTTGGATTTTCTCTACCCTGTGGTACTCGCGAGTCTGTGTCGGAGTACAGAATGGCTCTTAGAGCTGCTAAGGTTCCTCTTGAGTCTGGAAGCTAATGACTTGTACGTACTTTATATATATGTATTAGTACTGCATATCTACTTGTTAGATACGAGTAATCGATCTGTTCTAAACTTGTCAAATTGTTTCAAAACTTTGGCGCAGTTTCGTTGCACGCATTTGCGGCACGTCTTTATGAATGTGAATGGAGGTAGAAGTTTTAAAATGGCAGACACTTGTTCAGTATGCCTGGCGCGCTTTCCCAGCCTCATTACAACCTTAGTTGTTTTCTAGCGCGAATTGTTACGTGCTTTACTAACTCGAGGTCTGTCGACTGAAAATAGAAATTGAATTTGTGTGATGATAATGCCCAGTGAAGTGGCAATCTAAAGAAAATGGTGTCCTCAGGCTATCGATTCTTCTTCTGTGTTTCAAGGTATATTTATTTGGGAGCGTGAAACGCATTTGTGAGGACAAAGCTCACCCGTTTCCACCAATTCACGTGTATAATGGTAGCTTATGTCTATGTGTTTGCTACATTTGTGGCATTTTTTAATAGTTCAATTGCGCACTGATTGTCACAATACACTCTTACTGGAAAAAACTTGTCTTTCAAAATCCATACGATTCATTAATATTTTAATATGCACAATCTCTGATATTTCTGATAACACTGGAAAAACAACTTGTCTTTCAAAACCCATTCATTAATATTTAATTACCGATTCATTAATATTTTAATGTGCACAATCTCTCTGATATTTCTGATAACACTGCATACTCTGCTTCCATGGTCGAAAGAGAAACTGATGCTTATTTCTTTGATCTCAAACTGATCGGCCCGCCCGCTAACATAATCAACTTACCACTGCAGGATCTTCGGTCGTCGATGTCGCCTGTTCAATCCGAGTCCGTATATGCCATATGTTTTTATTTATTTTTGGTATATGTGATTCCGTAATTTGACGTTACTTTCAAGTATCTTAATACACGTTTAGCTAAATTCCAATCCGTCATACCTCGATTGGAATTAAATCTATTAAATATTTCAGCAGCATATGCAATGTCTGGCCTAGTTGCATTAGATAAATATATCAACCCTCCAATTAAATATTTATACGACTTTCAATTCATCACTTTTCTTTTTACTTCATTCGATGGTTGCATCTCTCTGGAAATTTTCGCGCATCTCTCTCGAAATTTTGACTCAATTGGAGTTAATACTGCTTTCGCATCTTCCACATTAAATTTAGTTACTAGTTCTTTCGTGTATTTTTCTTGTGAAAATCTAACACTACTTGTTAGATCATTTCTTTCAACTTTTATTTCCAAAATTTCTTTTATTGATCCCACGTCTGTCATTTCAAATTCTGTCTTTAATATACATTTTATTTCATTTAATTTTTCTAAACTTTCTGAAGCTAATATTATCTACATAAATAATCATTATAACCTATTTTTTATTTTTCCCAAAATCAATATATACAGGTATCTGCTTCTGTGCTACAGGCTCCTTTCTTTAAAACATAATTATTTAAACTTTTGTGCCATTCACGTCCAAACAGTTTCAGTCCATATAATGATTTTTTTAATTTACAAACCTTTTCTTCTTCTCTGGATTTCACAAATAATTCGGACTGTTGCATATATATTTCGTCGGCTAGGTCTCCTTGAACATATGCTGATACGACACCCATGTGATGTACGTGCATTTCACAACTTACAGCTGCTGCTAACAATGTTCTTATTAATTCATACCGTGCAATAGAGGCGAAAACTTCTTCGTAGACTATTCCTTTACTTTGTGTATGCCCTCTTGCGACTAATCTTGCTTTGTATTCATTTACGGAACCGTTTTCGTCGTGTTTTATATTGAACACACATCGATTAGTGAGAACTTTCTGGTCTTTGGGTCTCGGAACGAGTATCCACGTTTTATTCTGCACAATGTTCCATGTTCAACATTCATTACATCTAGTCATTAATCAGAATCTTCTTTTTCCATTGCTCCATTTACGTTATTTGGACGTGTTTCGATTAGAGAAGTTTTCTTGGTCTACCTCTCTTTCCGGTTCTTGATATTTTTGTCCTTCCACATCCTCATTGTAAACGTTTATTTTTGTGTATCGGTGTTTCGTCTATCTCTTCGGATTCTGCTTCTTTTTCTTCTGTATCTTGATAGTTCTCTACTTCTTCTTCTATGTTTTCTTCTGTAGACTTTATTTTATCATTTTTATTGAATATTGGTAACGGAAATGACAATTCATCTGTAATTCTCTCTGAATCTAGCGTTTCCATAAATCTTACATCGTGCTTTGATTACCGTTTTTGTATTCGGTTTCCACAGTCGATATGCCTTAGATACGTAATCATATCCCACCAAGATATTATTTATCGTATTTATCTCCTCTTGGCTCAAATTTACTGCGATTTCTCTTTTTATCAAGGACTATTCCCTTGCTCCCGATCGTTCTAAGAAAATCTACGTATGGTTTTTGACCATGCTTCTAAGGGTGTTTTGTCATTCAGTATTTTCGTTTGGCATATATTTCTAATGTAAGTCGCTGCATTGGTAACCTTTGACCTGCCTGAATCATCATACTTCTGACCAGAGTACGATTTGTGCGTTCTGCAACTCCGTTTGTGGGCTTATTTGACGTCTAATTCCTTCATTTTCTAAGAATTCCGTGAATTTTCTTGATTAATATTCCTTTGTGTTGCCTGTTCGTAAACATTTTATCACATAGCCTGTTTCTTTTTCAACGCGTCTTTTGTAACACTTAAAATCTTCAAAAACTTTCGATTTCTTTCGAAACATTACAGTTTCCGTGTATCTAGTGCTATCATCGATAAACGTAACAAAATACTTCGCACCTCCTGATTCTGTTCTCATTGGACCACAAATATCTGAATGTATCAAACACAATTTTTCAGTTTTCTTTCTAACTAATTCTTTATATGGTTGCTGGCAAATTTTTGCTTTATTGCATATCTCACACTCTATTCTAGATATACTTGAACGTAAATTCATACCACTGACTACTTTGCGCGAGTATAGTTTCTTTAAATCCGTTATATTTAAGTGACCTAAACGCTGATGTCATCTCATAGTATTGTCATCTTCACGGTTCATACACATTATGCGACGTTTATTCTGATTTACTTTATATAATTGTCCATACTTTGTTGCTGTCAATACAACTGAACAGTCTGCGCGTTTCACTATCGGATTATTTCGATTGAAGTTCACTTGATAGCCTTTATTCGTTATAGCGGAAACAGACAAACTGTTTCTTAATTTCGGCACATAAGTAACGTCTTTGATATCAATTGTTGCGGATCTATTTTTACTTACACAAACATTTAATTCTATTGTTCCTTTACCACATGCTTCTACAGAATAGTCTACAGCNTAATTCTATTGTTCCTTTACCACATGCTTCTACAGAATAGTCTACAGCCATATAAACGTTTGTTGGCTTCATTTGCTTCAACATAGAAAATTCGTTTTTCGAGTTACACATATGTTCCGTCGCACCACTAACCAATTACGTGATTTTTCTAGTTCAGTATTGTATGTGATTGCTATCACTGCCGAACGGGAAATATTATGATTTATTTTATAACGGCAATGACGACTTATATGGCTCGGTTTGCCACACTTAAAACAGTGTTTGTTGTATCTCTGATTATTTTGTGTACCATTTATTTCTTTAGCATACATACGTGTTTGATTATATTTCAATTTGTTGTTCTTGGTAACGAGAGCTTCAGATATTTCGTCATTTTGGCGTGGTTTAGCCATTCGATCATTCTGTCTTGCTTCGTCTTCTTTTAACTTCGTTTTTAAATATTCAAACGAGGGTATTTTATCACGTGATTCGATTGCTACAGTAAAAATTTCAATATTCGGGTGGTGAAGAAGCTACCATCGTTATCGGCAATAAGTCATCCGGCAGCTCTATACCTGCCGCTTGAATTTGTTCGGTTTTGTGCTCGTATTCGTTGCGTATTGCGTCATGCTTGTATTCGTTTATTTCTACATACGAACCAACTTCTTGATTAGCGTCGTCCTTCTCATGGGACCTTTTGATTCAAACGCATTTTCTAATTTCTCCCATGCCTCTTTTGATGTATTAGATTTTTACATATATGTGTTACAACACAAGGTGAATTCATTAATTAATACTTGTGCCTTTGCATTTTTCCTTGTCCATTCTATCTCGTTTTTTCCCGTTTTCACTTCCATCAACGACTGACCATAAATCGTTGTGCACGAGAACACTTTTTATATGCATTTTCCACAAACCATAATTATTGTCATTTGGTTAACCTATATTCGAAAAATTGTTCATAACTTCTTTTTCTTTTTCGTCACACGTAATTATTTTTACTTACAATTTTCGCGTACTCATAATTTTTGCGCAGTCACAATTTTCGAGCACGGAAACCGTTCTAGTCCCATAACCTGTCAGAGATTATTGGAGTATTATAGAATAAGAATATGCGATAATATAATTGATAGGAAATGCACATACAGGTACGTTCAGAACGACGCCTCGAGTCAACTCCGAAACGCGAACCCAGATTTCATTTGTTTAGTTGACGACAAAAGACAATCACACTTACACAACTTATATCATTCGTCGGTATATTCCATACATGTACTTACATTTATTAATTTCTTTTCACGCGGTAAAATTCGCTAAACCTTATAAAAATTTTCCCCCGGAAAATGAAGTAAAGTTAAGTAAAATAAAGAAATGTACTCCATTTGTGTGTCAGAAAACCAAAATTTAAGATACAGACACATTACTTTGAAAATGTTGCAGTAAAAATCTCGTTTTTTCTCGCCGAAGAGGTTCATGAAAGTTAAAGTTTCTGCGGATGCACAGTGAAAATGGTTATTATACAAAGTGAAATGAAAAATATAAAAATTCTTAGTTTTTTTCTTTTTACTAAGAAAGCTTCCTCTGAACGTGTACAGAAATTTCAAT
The DNA here is from genome assembly GCA_002806875.1 of Lepidotrigona ventralis hoosana. Classification (NCBI taxonomy): domain Eukaryota; kingdom Metazoa; phylum Arthropoda; class Insecta; order Hymenoptera; family Apidae; genus Lepidotrigona; species Lepidotrigona ventralis. Next base: position 88,080 of record NIPQ01103663.1, read on the forward strand.
ATTTGATTTATACGACAGTAATGTGTTTCTAACGAATATTAGATTTGGAACTGGTAAATTACGTTTAATTCGAGCTTAAGTTGGCTATGAAAGGAGAAAGAAGAAAATAAAGTAGGGGGAGATATATGTATTGTAATCTAAGTTGTTAAGAATCAAGGAAAGCGAGCGTCATACATAAATTAGAATAAATAGCAATTGTTGCGGCTTCTCGTTAAGTCTATAAATATATTATGGATACCCATAAGTACTGTCCTTTTTTTTACTACATAAAATTTTTCTCCATTTAAATTATTTTTTTCAAACTATTGTCACCGGGTGGCAATTTTCATTATATTTGAAAAAAGGATTATTATTATTTATTAATACGTGAAGTATATACGACCTTCTGTTCAAACCATTTGGAATTTTCGTTGTAAAACGAAAAATTTTTTAAAACTTTGTTGTGAAGTCTTCTATTGACATTTTAACATGTATCGCACATGTGTACGAAAAATATATATACCGCGTTTATTCGATCGTTTTGCATACGATCATTTTTTCCGAATATCAAATAAATTCGGTAAGGAGACGCTGTAAAAAAAAAATAAAAATTTGTTATTAAAATAAGATTAAACTAAATATTACTTATTGGTATTTAGTGTTATTGTATGGTATTACATAATTTTTATAATGAATACTCTAAGTACAGTGTTACATAATTTATATTATTAGATATTATTTATTATCATTTAGTACATAAACAAGAATACTAGAAATATTTGGCACAAATTTGTTTTGTTTTAAATTAAGTTTGACATCGTTGAAAAACCGTCTGTTGAAGCAATACTTTATAATTAAATATATTGTTCTGTTCTGTAACGCATCTCAAACCCCGGACACTTGATAACTGTGAATTTGCGCTACTACATTGCGCAAATTGCAAGACACACTTCAGAAGCAATATACACGCGGCTTAAATGTCAAAAAACTAAAAATCGTGTTAAAAGGAATAAACTATCATAAAGAGACGCGAAAATATCTCAAATATCGGCTTCTACCACTATTTCCACAAATGGAATTTGCGTTTGTACAGTGTCAAGATAGTGTTAAAATGGCATTAAAAAAATTCGCGGTACCGCGTTCGAAAATGACGGAGGGCAGAAGTGTATGTTTCAGCTTCTCGTGTGAATTGAAGTTCACGCCCGACGAGAGACCTAGGACACGTAAAGTTGTTAGCGAAGTGGGACTCTCGGAACATGTAAAACGCGGTGCAAACCGGGAAGGATAAAATAAATTTAAGAAACTGTCAACGGTTTTCCTGGCCGAGGTTGGAGCTTCGTTCGAGGAGTTTCACCCTCGACACTCCGAGTTAAAACTTCACGGTGCGATACTCCGTTAGAACATATTTCTCTTTGTCTCCGTTGGACAAACCATCCTCCCGTTTCTCCATCTTTCTTCGCGCTTGTCCAGAGTCTCGCCGGGTTTCCCCGGGTTCAGATTGACCAGAATTTTCTTTCTAACTCTTTACTAACTCTTTGGCAGCAATTGCTCGCGCCTTTTCGCGACTTATCCCTCTTTTCTTTTTCTTTAAATTTACTTCTCTCCATCGAGATTGTATTTGGCTTCGAAGCAAGCACTGTCTGATTACATTTAATTAGAAGCTCGCAAGTTAGAGGTTAGTTTCACTCTTCTTGGGTCTTATTTTATTTTGATAGCCGACAAGGGATATTTTATCCTAGAGACGAAATTTTAAATTCGCAGTAAATTTTAGATTGGTAGCCCAAACATTATGAAAGTTCGAAAGAAGATTCTTCGTGAAAATGACGCGACTGAAGCGAATCACGAAGAAACTGCTCCTTGATCAAGTTATGAATATCTTTGTTCGTTTGTCCTGGCAGTTTAAGAACGAGAATGCAACAGATATTGCCTGTGGTTATACTAAACTCGGGTATAAAAAGTCGAGAACGAATTTAAACGTATAGAAAAAGCAGAAGAAACAATAAGATGTTTTCTTCTCATTTCTTCGATTAAATGTAAAGTGGAAAACATTTCAAAGATATTTTATTCATTTCAAAATTTAAGATAGCTCAAACAGATAGGTATTTTCTACATAATATCTTCACTGATATTTTGATGAAATGAAAGATATTTTTGAAAAAGATCAAATCGGAGGATTGTAGTTTGAACTAACAAAGAAAAAAAGTAATTAATTTCGTGTATAATATGTTTAGGAACAGTTCACTAGGCATAGAACAAACACTGTTTGCTTGAAATGTAGATTTTTAGTAACAACAAAAAATTGCAGTAGCAACAAAAAATTTGCAGTAAAAGTCTCTCACGGTAATAAGAAGTGTACAGAAATAATTTCTCACTGCGCGAAAGATTCACAAAACTTTAATTCAGCAATCACAAAATTTTGGCAGTCTAGAAATTTTAACAACTTCAAATGTCACGATATTTTCTGAAGCCGAGATATAATTTCCTCGGAAGAACGCAGAAGAAATTTTTTTTTCTTCGAACGAGGCTCATGTATAATATTTTTTTAAATCCAATAGAGGCTGAAAGAAGTTGAATAAGAGGGCTAAAATGGTAGCTGAAGGCACGACGGAATTATCGCGGAATTCGCAGATACACGTGTCATAATCTCTGGCGTCGGAGAACAACTTCCTTCATTAACTTGAACTCTCGTTTTTTAAACGCGGCAGAACGAAATCCAGTATTCAACGCTTCGAGATTTCGATTCTATTCATACGTAAGAGCACGTAAGAGCCAAGAGACAGATCCACGAAATTCTGCGATACTATTGGAAACCACTCATTGTGCTCGTGGAGACTTTCTTCTCTTTCTCGCCGTCTCGCGTCACTGGCACGCAGTTATTTCTATTGCACGATTCATCTAAGCAGAATTTATGCGCAGCTACTCCGTGAAAAATTTAGTCCATCCAGATTTAGTCACTGGCAAGTGCACTGTAAATTTGGAGAAAGAAAACTCCTATGTGATAAATTCGGGGGATAGGGGATTTTCGGGAGCGAAGATTAGGACATTTTCTATGTGAATTTGACACAATTTTTTTCAGGGGTTGTATGATTTCTATTTACCTTATCTTCGAACGTTTTCTAGAGAAACTCGCATTTGGTACTGTGAATGAGGAATCATCCAAAACGAGCGATTTTTTTTCCTCTGTCACGAATTTTAAATTCGATTATTTTTTCGAAATGCCACTGAACTTTTATAACTTCGCGTAAAAGGAGAAAATTTCTAGGAGTTCTGACAAAAGCGGGACTTTGATTTTTGAGATTGCGATGGATTGTTATAAAAATTACATTTTTCATTATCCATTTTGCAAAATTTTCAAGAAGACAAGTTTAAATTACTAGTCCAGTTTTGAAATGGTGTAAAAACATCTTAGAAGTAATCGAAACTCCGGTACTGTAAAACCTTCGTCATTTAAAATAACCTCAGATTTTTTTCATGAAGTTACTGCAGTTTAAGATTAGATTTCATCCGCTTGTAAGAAATTTTTTTAACGTGAGAATATTGAAAAATTGTGGAAAAATTCATAAGAAGGCAAATTCTAGGGGATTATTATAAAGGAGAGACTTTAATCTTAAAGACTGTAATAGATTTAGTTTCGAAAAATGTCCGTGATCCCTGTAAACAACTGAATTTGCGAAATTTTCAGGAATAAAACTTTACTTTCTCCGTGTGTTTCAAAATGGTGTGAAAATGTCTTGGGCAAAAAAGCACAAGTAGTAGCTTTAGTAATGTAAAAGTAAAAGTTTTAACGTTTCAAACTAAACTCAGATATATCGTTATAAGTTCTTTTCCAAAGCTACAGCAGTTTAAAATGTCGACAATTTTTCATCGAGGATATTCTGCCGAACAAAAGAAATTGACGACATTTGGAAATTTTATCCAACTGCTCATTTTAAAGTGTGAAGCGGCTACTTCAGTACTATATTTGTTTCAAAGATATCACCTTTTAATATTTAATAGTTTTTGACCGTTATTAATTAAGAGAACAAGTGGGTATATTTTCCTCATTCAAAAATCTTGCACGTTCAAACATTCTTATGGAGAAATTTAAAATTAAAGTTTCGAATGAAAAAATTTAATTTCTCCTGAAATTTGTTTTCCTTCGATCGTTCTCGCGATTTAAAATATCAACAATTTTCCATCGCACGTGCGATATATATTCTTCTCCTCTGTATTTCTCAATGGTAAACCATTTATTTCGTCGCGTCGTCGTGAGACCGTTTCTCTTCTTCATTACGATGTTTCGAGAGAATCGAATCCCGTGGAAGTTTTTCACTCCAACGCGGGCAAAAGACGGTAATCGAAATTGGATTTCTCGATTGGACTTCTCGTTTTATTTCATCGATAAAGAATTTATTTTTTTATTCTTTTTTTTAGGCTACGTCTAATGAGCCGTAAATAGTTTGTTTATTTTTTTGGAAGTGCAATTATTGGCTTGTAAACGCGATTAATTCGGTGTTTCGTGTCAAGTAATTGTTCCTCTTTTGAAAATATGTTGATACGTATTATGCCTTCCTTTACATGGAATGTAGCTGCTTTTTGAGAAGATTACATATCTTTTACTTGGGTTCTAGCTAATCGATGATTTGAACACGCTTGCAGTTTTCTTACACTTGAAATGGGTCGGAATTCTACTAAATTTCTGCTAGTAAATTAGATTTTTCTACCAAAGTGAAGTAATCCTTAATTTCAATTATTTTCCTATTTTCTCGTGCACAAGGGAATTTCCCTTTTTCCCTCATACAATATCTTGAAGAAACAAAAAAAAGAAAAAAAAAAGGCACTCAGCATTTAACAATCAAATTTGCGTCTACGACTTGTAGAGTTGAATCTGTAGTTAGCCGATACGTATCACTGTTTCGGTGATAACATTTTGATTAATTTCCTACTAAATTTCGATTTTTGGACTTGGAATTAAATCATTGAATCATTTTCTTTTACCAGCTACACAATACAGAAGAAAAAGAATAAAAAGAATATAAAAAAGATTTAAGAAAAAGAAATTGTTATATGAAGAAAAACATCAGTGACTTTGAAAAAACCTTGAAAGAAATACTCTTATTGGTTATTGGCACTTCGATACCATTTGACGTTAGACGAAAAATATTTTTTGCCACGTCGCTTCAATTAGAAAAGTTATTTAGGTGGCCCTCTGTGTATATATACATATAAATAAGGAAAATCGTGCAGTGTTCGGGGAATTAATAGCTCGTGTGTGTGTGTGTGTGTGTGTGTG
>NIPQ01103671.1:0-42148 GCA_002806875.1 Lepidotrigona ventralis hoosana
AAAGAAAGGAAGAAAGAAGGAAAGGAACGCGAGAAACGAAGCGATTTGCCAATCAGGGTAGACGAGGCGCGAAGCGCCAGGCATACCTGGACGACAAATGCGGTCCAAGGGGGGAGGGGGAGGGACAAAAGGCGCCAAGTTCAACTCGCTCGTTCGATCCACCTTCGCCCACCCGATCGTATATTTCGCCCGTTCGCGTTCCACCGCGCCACACGCGTGGCATTCGCGGAATGAAGGCGTCTGCTGAAATCCTCCACCCGTGGAAATAAAACACACGACGTTGGCGTCTTTGCTTTGGAGTACAAAGCCCTGAGGCTCGGCTCACGTTGCGCAAAATAAGCAGCCGGATGTAGATGGCCGCTGTAGATGTTGCATTTTTCTAACCTTTCTCAAAGTGCAACATAATTATAACTGAGTGATTAAATCGAATTGTGAATCAGTTCAGGAATGTTTGACTTATTAAACTGTTGTTCATTTTAAGCTGGAAAGGTAGAAATAATTTTCGTATATTTAAAATGCGTGATCGGAGCTTTCGGCGCGAACCGAACTGCGCATGCGCCGGCTAGATTCTCCTAACCTTTTCAGACGTGCGTATAATAATTATAATTAAATTAATTCGTAAATCAATTCACATGCCCGAACTGTTTAGCATTCGTTTTATTAAATTCTTGTTTATTGCAAGCTAAAAGATACAAAAAATAATTTTTATTATTGAAATAAGTAGTCGAAGCTTTTGGCGCGTGCACCGTAGACTTTCGAGATGTATAATAATTTTCAAATAATTATAATTTTCGATATTTATATCTAATTATATTTTCTATATTTATATCTATCCAATCTATAATTTTCAAATTATAGATTCTAATTTCCGACACTATAAGTTTAGTATAGTTGAAGAGTCTCAACGCAATATAATAGTAATCAATATTATTAATTATTAAAGTTCATAATATGTGAGTTTAAAATACACACAGCGTTCACGTATATTAATAATTCGTAATTTCTCCTTTTTCTTTTCTAATATTATTCTAAAATATAATACTAATATATTTACTAATATATACGCATAGTTAATAAAACTTATAATTTCGTTCAAACAAAATAAATTTCAATTCAATGGCCAGGGATTTTAATGTGTATATCATATATATATATATATATATATATATATATATTTACATTTCTAAAAACAAAGGGAGATAAAATTTCTTCGAAGGAATAAAAAGGATCCTTCTAAGGTTTCCTAAATTCTAAACTTCGTTCTAAGATTTTAATTTGTTTTGTATATGCATAGAGAGATATAAAATACTTGTTTATTATATTCTACTGTAAATATTTTATATATTTCTTCATTTTCTGTAATTTTGTATCTTGAAATTTCCAATAAGTACGTAAAAATTCACAGTTCTTTTGTAAAGAGTTGCTCGTCTCTATAAGCATTGATATATACTACTGGCTAAAACTTTGGGCACACGTTCTGTGTATGAAATACATATACAGATCCTCGAATATCAATTTCACTATCACTACGCAATTTCAATACCAAAAATGATCTCCTAGCATAAAATATTTTATTATATTTTTGATATATAAATATTAATAATATATAATATTATTACTAATATAATATATTATAATATACGTATGTAATATATTATAATATATGAGCCACACGATACAATAATATATTTTAATACATAGGAAATGAAAATATGCAGTCAGATATTTATATCGTTATCAACAAACAACATTTAAAGTAAAAATCTTTATCATTCTATTAATTTTCCGTGTACGAAATCTTAGTGATTTTAAATATGCATAATCACAATTTGTTTAAAAATGAAAAGATAACGTAGAAATGTAAATATCGAAGCTAGCTAGCCTACATTTTTTTTTCCCCGAAAATGGACTTGGGCTACTTTCAAAATAAACTCTAAATTACCCTCACTTTTACCAATAACATGCGAAAATTCCCTGCAGATTGAGTTAAACTGCATTCCAAACAGACACACGGAGATCGAATCTCTCACTTCCCCGCGATATGCAAGACAGCCACGATAATGACTCGATTCAATCGACCAGAAACGCGAGCCAGATCCGAGGCGAGGTAATTATTATTACCAAAAAAACGGGGCACAACTCGGTGGGTCACGATTAATCGTTGATAACGAGCAACGAACTATTAACAACCGGTGATAGCAATTTGCCAAGGATCAGGGCAAACGTTGGCGCGTTTCGTTCCTTTCATTAACTGGTAGTAATAAGGGCGTATCGAGAGTATTCCACCAGCGAATTAAATAAACTACGAAAGCAGCGGCGGCGAGCCTGAAATCTGACAAACCGTAAAATTCCGCGCGGCGCGTGGACCGTGCCCCGTTAAATCGCGTATCTTGATTTCGCACCCTGCGTTTATGATTTTCTCTACGATACCGCATGATGGCCGTGGTTTATGTAGCAGCAGGGCAACACAGTACACACCGGAAGACTAGATATTTTATCGTGGTTATGTTGGTATTTCGATTTTTTCCTTTTTTTTTTTTTTTTTTTTTTTTTTTTTTAAANACCGGATTTCGAGGGAAGTTTCAAATCAGGATACCACGACATATTATTGCTTGACTTTTGAAAAGTTAACATGAAACTCTGTAATTAAATCCCGCTCGAACCCTTCAGCTATATTTATAAGAAAACGTGTAGAACATGTCAAGCATGTAAAAATTGAGAATTCCAATCAGGCGAAAACCTGATTTGATAAAGCAAATTTCAATAGCGACGGGCTGGATGAATCTTGTGAAGCAATCGTCACAATTAGTGCAGTATTTAAGTGAGTCCACGGTGGGAAACGGGAACGATTTCAACCGATTCCGGCATGCACGATCGAGCATGTCGATAGACACGACAGACTCGAAAAAAAATTCATGGCACACCGGTCACGCGCCGGTGACATGGTTAATTTAAGGATTAACGTGCCGAGTACGCGACGGTGGTGAAAATCTTCCCGTGAATTCGAATCGAGGATTCCCGGAGAATTGCAAATGAGCAGAGGTGCGTACGTTGATCTCCTTCGTTCTGCCATTTTTCTGCATTTTTGTATTTATTGCTATTGTATCTTACACTGTGTTTCTATTATTTTCAATAATATTTAATATTCATTTGATTGAAATTCAACATTCAAATGAATCCACAATTATTACTCAATTAAAATGACAATCATTCTAGTAACTGTATTATTATTATTTCAATGATTATTTATGATATTAATAATTATTACTTCAACAATTATAATATATTGGAATAATTATTATATCATACTGATTTCGGTATATAAATTCCAATTACTACTCAATTATAATAATTGTTGCAATAATTATTTACAATGTTAATAATAATAATTGTTCTAATAATTAATTATTATAACACTTTTTGGAATAATTGTCATTTAATTATAATCACGTGTATTATACTACTATTTTCATCATATGAATTCTAATTATTATTCAATTATAATAGTTATTACTTATGATATATTGGGATAATAATTATCCCAATAATTAATTACTGTAACAATTGTTATTCAGTTATAATTATATTTGTATCATATTCTCATAATATGAATAATATGTCCCAATAATATAAACTATTTGGTCTACAATATGTAAGTTTGTATGAATATAGAATTGTATATATAAACCGTACTCTAAAATATTCTTCTAAAATATTTCTACATACATTATTATACATACTTTTTTGTCGTCTACTTATCAAGTTATTCACAATAGTAATTATTTTATACTATTGCAATATTACTAGCTGTTTATGATAATGTAAATGGTTTAGATAATAAATAAATAAATATATATTAATATCTTATATTATTATAACTATATATGCTATTATACCTTGTACTATATATTATAATGTAATATAGTTAATATAATACAGTTGTACAACTATTACTAACATAACTAATACAGTATAAATTAAATGTTAATGTGATATAATATATTAATAATTTAACATGTAATATATTGCATTACATTAATAGTTATACTATATTAATTGTTTCCAATAACTGTATTATAATAACTATATTATAATAACTGTATTATAATAATTATATTATAATAACTGTATTATAATAATTATATTATAATAATAACTATATTATATATACATTACATTAGTTGTTTCCAATAATTGTATTATAGTAACATTAGTTGTTTCCAATAACTGTATTATAATAACTATATTACATTATAGTATATAGTATAAACTATTCTATAACATAATTAACTATATATAATAAATCAAAATAAAATTGAATGGACTAGCACACCAAACTGAAACAAGTAACAAAAAGTATCAATATATTAATATCTTATATTATTATAACTATATATACTATTATACCTTGTACTATATATTATAATGTAATGTAGTTAATATAATACAGTTGTACAACTATTACTAACATAACTAATACAGTATAAATTAAATGTTAATGTAATATAATATATTAATAACTTAACATGTAATATATTACATTACACTAACATTTAACATTTATACTAATATTCTAATAACTGTATTATAATAACTATATTACATTATAATATGTAGTATAAACTATACTATAACATAATTAACTATAACATATAACATATATAATAAATCAAAATAAAATTGAATGAACCAGCAAACTCAAACAAGTAACAAAAAAAAACCCTGTCAACTCGAGCAATTTACAGCAAATCACCTACATCTCAGGTTTTTGCATTCAACCTTTCTTCTCTTCAACGGCACTTTTCCTACCATCAAACCTCCTCGTCCACGCAATTAGATAATCAACAATCTTCACTTCATCGACAACAGTCTGCAGGCCTGAAAGGGAAGTCAACCTTCAATCAAACAGGCAGACGAAAAGAGAGACTGTCGACGAAAGCAGAGGCGAAAGACACACGAACGAAGAAGGAAGCGGAGTCCAGGGGCTGCGTTGCAGGTTGGTTCCCGCGGGGCAGCACGAAAAAGTCGCTCATTGTCTCTCTCCCGGGCAGCGGCGCGTCGCCCGTTTCCTCGCGTGCTTCTTCCCTGCCCGCGTCGAAGCAACGACCGGGAACGGAGGCAGAGCCGGCTCCGCTTCAACCGAACTTAGCATCTGCTCTCTGGGCCTCGTAATATGCGTGCTCGATATCGCCGCGTTTGATCTCAGATGCGTGCTCGCGATATCACGCACTCGTGCACGCGTCTAACTTCTCTCTCTTTCTCTATCTATCTCTCGTACGCGCGCCTCACCTCCTCTCGGTTTGTCTTCTTCGTTGGCTCGGCCAACGGAATTGTCTGGTCTCGCTGCCGCGGCAATTCGCGCGCAGCGAAGTTCGTTTATGAGGAAGGAAAGAAAGGAGAGACACAGAATGAGAGAGAATATGGGGAAGAGGATGAGAAATGAGGAACAAAGAGAACGCGGGGTAATTTTCGGCGGTGTGATTACGGTGGAAACACCGTGTAAATTCATTTTTATGTAGATCGAGTTTGAGCTCGGGTTTGTTGGTATGCACCTGGTTGGTACGTCGTTGTTTGATTTTTTCGAAGGGGATGATGGTTTTTGAGAAATCACTCGAGTACAAACATCAACGTGAAAAGAATTATAAGAACTGAATTTAAATTGGGAAAAAGAAAGAAGAAGAAAATAATATTGAAAAGAAATTAATAATAAGGATTGAAGAACGAAAAACAGAAAAAAGAGAACAAAGAAACTAAGAAAACACTATGCAATGCAATATTTTCTTCTACAAACACGGAGCAACATTCGGAAAATTGGCGTAGTTGGATCGATAAATCACGCAAAAGAGAGATCAAGGGAAAAAGTGAGACAGAAGAAGGGAGAAGTAGGTACACGGTGGGACGTTGGCCGGTTCGTGTGCGTTAATTAGTAACGGTCTTAGCCGAAGGGCCGATTCACTGGCTGACTGTTCGGGAACCGCAGGTTCCCCAACCCCGTCGGCCTACTTCCGCCGCGAATATATTAACAGGGGTGGCTGTTTTTTGTCGCGACGAGGTTTCATTAAGGAACACGCGGCTTCCTCCTTCTTTTTTCTCCTCTGTGTTCACAGATGTCCACTCCGATGGCCAACCGACGAATGCTCTATATACGGGGAGGGCTCCGAAGCCAATCAAAGTGTAAATCATTTTCTATTAAAAGTAACTCACGCGATGCGAATGTATTTTCCTTTATGGGAATCTTCAGCCTATGGAACAGTTTAGTTGCGACGTTGCAACAAATATTTATCTTATATTGTATTATATTATTATACTATTACATATATATTATTATATTGTATTATACTGTTTTTATATAATGAGTAAACCTGTTTTATCGACTGACAATTTGAAAAGAATATCGGACATTTCTATGAGATGATTTACACTGATTGGCTTCTAAGCTTTTTACACACACACACACATATAATTACTAGAAATATATATTATTAGGAAAAAAGTCACATGTATTAGATTGTAATTTGATATGAAATTTTAGAAAGAACATTTTATGATACTAAATTTCGCTCATAGAAATCAGACCTAATACGATCTACACATTTCTCCTAATTAATTGTAAAAATGTTTTTTTTTTAATTCGTTGTGTAACGTGTTGAAAATTATTATTCTATTATATCATTTAATACATTGAAAATTGCTAGGCTATTACATTATTCTATTCTACGTGTAACATAATATTAATAGAACGAAGAGTATTTCGAAAGAATATACCTAACATTTTTCAATATTAAATTTTATTCATGGAAATAAGAATTCTATTCGTTTCTGTCTTTTTAATTCGTTATTTAATTGTACGATAAACATGATCATTCTGTTATTTCTCCATTAATTAATGGATTATAAAAAATTTTCAAATTAATTAGAAAAATGTTCTTCAATTTTTTCTCTACAAACAAGAGACTTAGACTTTCAACATCGTTTAGACTTATTTACATATTTTATCTTCTTCTTTCTCTTTTGTTCCTTACCACCTATTATATTATATTATATTAACACTATACTAATATTATATAATTCTATTTTATTATATTATATTAATATAAATAATAATTATTTCACTAGAATATCAATGAAATATAAAAATGTTTCATATATCCTTAAAAAGCAATTGCTATACTTTCGTTAGCAATTGTAACTCAAAAATATTGAAATTTTGCTCCAAGTTTAAACAAGTTTAAACGTGGATTCAATCACCATTTAACTCGGCCACTAATCAAAATTTCGTTCAAACGAATGGGACAATTCGACACGGAACTACATACTATCGTATCGGAAATCCACCGTGCAACGATGTAATTTCTCGCAACGAAATAGAAGATAAGAGAAGAAACGCAAGAGGTGATGACGAGGAGAGATCGGTGGACGAAGTGGACGATAGTAAGGTACACAAGGATTTATTTCCCCTGAGCGGAGGGTGAAGTCCCCTCTACGTCTAAGAATACGTTTCACCGTGGTATGCGGTAGAAGCGGAGCGAAGCAGAACCAGCGAACGGTGCAATCCACCCCGCCGAGAGATAGGAGAGCGTGGACCGGGTCCAGCGTTGTTCCCCTGTTATTAGGGACAATTTCCAATTGGCCGCGGGCTGCCATCGCGGTCCAGAGCTGAGAAGCAACGCGCAACTTCCATATACACACGCGTATGCGATCTTACGAAAACAGCGAGCTCTCCACTCGCGGGGAGCCACATAATGTTATGTGAGCCAGCCCGGGGGTAAGCGCGCGGAAGAAGTCCCTCTGCCTGTGCACCTCCGGTACATGGTGTTCCCCGTTGGCGTGAAAAAGATTTCTTATTTCCAATATTTGACAGAGTTTCGTTCTTCCTTTCTATGTTTATTTATTTCTTATTTATTCTTTGTCTCACTTGTTTCCAATATTTCATGAAGTTTCTTTCTTTATTTTTTACTTTATTTGTTTCTAATATTTGACAAACTTTATTTCTTTCTTTCTTGATTCTTTATTTTATTTGTTTCCAATATTTGATAAAGTTTCTTTTCTTCTTTATTCTTCATCTTACTTGTTTCCAATATTTGATGAAGTTTCTTTCTTCCTTTATTCTTTATTTATTCCTTGTCTTGTTTCCAATATTTGATAAAGTTTCTTTCTTTCTTCCTCTCTTTATTCTTTATTTTATTTGTTTTTAATATTTGACAAAGTTCTTTTCTTCTTTATTCTTCATCTTACTTGTTTCCAATATTTGATGAAGTTTCTTTCTTTCTTTCTTTATATTTCCTTTATTATGTTATTCTTTATTTATTCTTATTATTGTTATTATTTTTCTTTCCTCCTTCTTCTTTATATAATTACATACTTCTTCTTTATTTAATTATATATTATTTATACATTTACTAGATGTAGGAACTTTGTTTCATTTTTTAAAATAAATTTGTCGTTTATATGTTGGTTTCATTTTGATAGAAACTTGTTTTCCAAAGTTGCAGAGATTAATTTAATGCCTCTTTATTAAAGTGAATTTGCCGTTTATTTATTTGTCTCGCTTTGGGATCATTTTGATAGCATATCGTTTTCTGCAGTTGTAGAGGCTAATCTTCCAGAAATGGAGAAACTATTGTTTCCTAGAGGTGTAGAGACTAATTTGTTTTTTTAAAGACAAATTTGTCGTTTATTTATTGATTTCATTTTAGGATCATTCTAATAGCAAACTGTTCCTTAAAATTCAAGTTTTTCCATGCACTTGAAATGAATTCTTATTTACCACCCCCTACGATGTCATTGGACGTTGGAAATCATAAGAGATTTACGTTCCTTAATTTTGGAATGTTTCATTTGATTTACTAATCTCTATCCAAGATCAGTTACTTGTAATAATATAATATATTATAATTATATAATATAATTAATATAATGCAATAATATAATTCAATTGTAACTAAAAACATTCTAATTATATATTATTGTATAATGAAATAATATATTATAAAACTCAATTACATTAAATTTCAACTGATGAATTACTTTGTAATTATGATTCATAGACAAGTCCAAATTTACATGACGTGATTCAATCATTTGATTGAAATTCAAATGAAAAATTAGATCATCCTGTAATTACTGTAAATCAGTGAATTACTACAGCGAACGAATATAGTATACAACTATAATTCACAGGTTTAACAAACTATTAATATTAAAACCACAGGTTTTAAAATCATCAAAATCACAGATTTAACAAACCATTAATATTAAACTATTGATATTAAGACCACGGATTTAATAAACCACTGGTATTGAACTATGAATATTTAAAACCATTAGAATCATAGATTTGACGAACCATTAATATTAAAACCAACCAGAAAACTCTAGTGAACTCCTTAGAAATTTTCCTTCGAGTTGAAGCGTTACTTTCGAAACGTACGCCGTGTACGTTGACGGCAGTCAGGGATCGGTGCCCTCACTCTCTCCAGGTGCATCGCGAGCATATTGTATGATAAGCAGCGATGCATTTTTGCCACGAGACCCCGCCTGGGGGCGATCCGAACCACTTCCAAGTTTCCAGCCAGACGTTGCGACCGTGAGAGGGTGGAAAAGGATGAGCACGCGAAAGAAAGAGAGAAAGATAGAAAAAAAAAAGAAAAGAAAAACGAGGAGAACGAGCCGAGTGTGTGCACGTTCCTGTGTGCCCCGTGAGAAGGCAGATTGGGACGTATAATCATCGTGATTATCTTGTATTAGGTATTGACTACGGATTTGCATAATGGTTGCCCTACCTAGGGCGCAACCACTCGTGGAAACCGATAGCCACTACCCTCGTGTGGCTTCTTTCGTCACGTTTCCTTTTTTCATCTTTTTTTTCTTTTTCATCGAGGATTTAGTGCGAGGGAATGTCTCACAAAGGAAGGAGAAGTCCTCCGGACATTATGTACAGAGCGCGGATTTTTATGCAAATTTGATATCTCAGAGAACCGAGTTTCAAGTATTTTGGACATTTTACATTTTTTTTTTTTTTTTGGTATCCTTTTTTTTGTTTTAATTTCTTGTTTGTTATTTTCTATGTTGCAATTTTTTTTCTATATTACAACTTCTTATTTTTTATAGTATAATTTCTATCATTATTTCTGCCTGTTATTTATGTTGTGGCTTCTTCTTATTTTTTACATTATAAATCCTTACATATATATCAGTTGTATTATTATTTCTATTATAATATCTCTTATTAATACTTACATTATAATTTATTATTATTATTCGTATTATAAGTTCCTGCAACGTTGGTACTTAAAAAATATCAAATTTCATTCCGATATTAATTCTAAATCATCGAGTATTTTACATTTTTATTCTCCATTTAAAATTTTGTCCAACAAAACCAATGCCATTGAAAAGGGTACACTTTCAACACGAGAAGAATTAGCTATTTTTCTTACGTTTAAATTAGATTTCTAAAGAAAAATTCGAAAGACTGAATTATAGCTGAATAGCAAACCACAGGGTTTAAACAGGATTTAAACCTACTAACTAACTTTTAAGTAATATTTCGGTATCACAGATGATTACAGTAATGTGTATTATAATGCAAAAATTTAAGCTATTTAAGTCCAAGTCAATTTTTGCTCCATTTTTAACAATTTTTCATTCTATTTTACGTGGAAACGATATAAGTGTAAGGTATAATTTTACAGTACTTCACATGCAAGAAATGTAACACTCTCGACGTAATACTGAATTTTGCAAAAATTTTATACTTCGTGCTTCGTATTCTTCGACACCCGTTTCATTTTATCTTTCATGCTGAGCAACCTAGCAACTGAAATTTCCACGACGTCGAATTAAGGGCTGACGCTGTTTCTATTTTTCGCATCAGCATCCATGGAACTCGGTGGACAAACGACCATCGACGGATGAAGAAGACGTGACGGTGGACGACGAAAATCGAGAGTATTTCGATTGACGTTAAATCGTAAGCGAAAGGCGATACAGCGTTTCGAGAACATAGGGCCAACAGACTCACAAGAGCGGAGTGGTGTTAAATTTGAATACGGAGCGATCGCGATCGGTCTTTTAGGAGCGTTAACCACAGGCTTCCAAAGGTGGATCGTGTTTCATGGGGTAAAGGGGGATGGTGGAACGCGCGCCTCTATGTACTTGGCCTTCTTCCACATTGTCTCTCTCTCTCTCTTCTTCGAAATTTTCTCTATCCTTTCGATCATTTCTAGATTTAACAAAATTAACAGAGAGACAAGAAGATTTTTCGTCATATCTTTTGCAAATTAATCTAGTATTTTTGGCTCTGTAATCTTTGGCCAAACAAACGTTACGAGAATATTAATTATGTTTTATTAACATTGTGTTAGAATTATTAGTTAATATTCCTATACTTTAAGTGACATAATATGACAAACACGAAAGTATGATATTGTTAGTCGAATTCATCGTTTTTACCCAACCCTCACATATTCTTTGAAAGAAAAAGAATTAATACACATCCCTTTAAATCTTCATCTTTCCCTAATTTCAAACATGATCATAAATATCAAAAAATTTAATTTTACCTTTTTACTAATGAAGATAAAAAATTTCGTATCCTAGCATTATATTTAGTAGAGTGTTCCCTTTTTTGTGCATTATTATAATTATTAGCGAAGTACACTACGGTATTATATATTATTATACTATTTAGAAAAGTTAGATAAAACAATAGACTCAAATAATAGTATAATGAAATTATTATGTTAGTATAATGTAACATTTTTCATGTTCCTAGATGTAATATATAATTATTATGTAATTATAAATTCCTTATTATATAATTATATAATAAATGTATTATATATATTATATAATAAATGTATATAATTATTTATAATTATATAATAAATGTATATATATAGAATATTATTATATTATTATATTAGTATTATACTCTGTAATGTAGAATCAAGTCCAGTTATATTATAATATAATAATTATATTATAATATTCTACATACTAATATTATATTATTATATTATAACATTCTACAATACATTCTTATATTTTTACGTTAATATATACTATAATATTACAACATATATATATATATATATATATATATATATATATATAATATATTACGTTACATTGTCAAAAACTGAAAGCTCGATACGCTTAAAAGAGATCTCGCAAATTCTCCACTCTTCGTCTCCATAAACATGCAAAAACTAAAAAAAAAAAAAAACCGACCAACGAGGAAGGACGTTTCGACAGGCGAACTTTGTCGAAACGATCCGAGGGAACAGAGACATCGAAGGTTGATAGAGTTCTAGGAGGGCGTTCCAGGAGGTGGAACCAGGTGAGAGACGGTTTTCTGCGACGACTGAAGCATAACCGGCCAGCAGCTCCAGATAACGATCCCCACCGATCTGGATCAGAAAACCCATCCGTGGTCGTGAACGCCACGCATGCACGCACACGCACACGCACAGATGCATGCATAGTACATGTGTACGCGTGCACGCATCGCAAGACGCGTCCAACGATCGAGAGGAAGAGAGAACGAGGGGGTTGCACGAGAGCTTCCGTGAAATGGAACGAGACGGAAGTGGAGATTTTAATCTAGCCCCGGTAGGATGAGGTCGACATATGGGGACGTTGCGTCGCGTTGGTTCGTGGGACCATCCTGAGAGTCATTTGGCCGGACATTTCGGGGGAGGGGGGGTGGGGGGGGGCCTAATTAGCAAGCTTGCGCGACCGTGAACCCGAATTTTTCGTCGACGGTGACAGAGGGTGTGTGATATACAGGGTGGACCACGATTACGAACGTGTTATCGTGGAGAGTTTTATTTATACTGCATTTCGTCTTATTAAACATTCCTTTCATTTTCATTCAGCGAACGAACGTTTACGTTTCATACTAATTAGTTGTTTCGATTTTCAAGTTGTTTATTGAAGTAAATCTTCCACTAGGAATAAATAGTGATTGGAATAAATTCTTTCACTAGGAATAAATTGTGACTCGTTCCATTTCACGGAAGCTCTCGTCCAACCCCCTCGTTCTCCCTTCCTCTCGATAGGATATAATATGAACAACGAAATTATGTGAATGAAACTTTAAATAATTAGATGTATCATTTATTCTAAAAATGATCCCATTATCATGTTCAACGATACTTGAGATTCTCAGCTGTCTCAAACTATCATTCTGTAAAAAATTCACGAAAGAGACACACGTGATTTCGTGTGGAAACGAGCTACTAAACAATTTGTAATTTTACAATTTTAAGCAGTAAAATTTCTAAAAAGCTTTGTGACTTTATAGTAAACTGTGACATAGAGTAGATGCTTGTCTACTTCGAAATTTCGAAGTTCTTTAGACATCTTCAATTCTATCTGCAGCATCGAACTTCCCACCTCCAAAAACCATCCCCCAAATAAAAAAGAAAACGGATAAAGTATTTGAAAATTCGAGGGAAAAAGTGAAAGAAAAAAAATTATAAGTAGAATTTCGCCTATAAATAAGCTATGTCAATGATATTTGCAATTTTATAAAGTAAAATTCCGAAAATTGCACAATTTTATAAACGTAGCTTTGTAATTCTATCAAGTATAGTATATGTACATATGTATTCCGAAGCTTCGAAAATAATCCTGTCTCCTCCCTCAAAAATCACCCTTTACTAAGTGAAAAAGGACATCAGAAAATTCCAAAAAAAAATTTTACAAATTAAGCTGTTTATAATTACTTTTACAATAGTAAAGTAGCTGCTCCGAAACTTCGAATCCTGTCTCTTCTTTCAGAAACCACCCTCCATCGAGAAAAAAATGGCACTCAAAAATTCGAGAAAAAATTTAGAAACTAAACTGTTTATAGTGGAAAATGGCACTCAAAAATTCGAAAAGAATTTTACAAACTAAGCTGTTTGTAATTACTTTTAATAATAGTAAAGTAGCTGCTCCGAAACTTCGAATCCTCGACTGTCTCTTCTTTCAGAAACCACCCTCCATCGAGTGAAAAATGGCACTCAAAAATTCTACAAACTAAACTGTTTACAATTACTTTTACGAGAGTAAAATAAATACTCCAAAGTACAAAATTCAAAAATAACCCTACGATCCTCGCCTGTCTTCACTTTCTGAGAAACTACCTTTCCTCGAGTGAAAAATGGCACTCAAAAATTCGAGAAAAATTTTAGAAGCTAAGCTTTTATAATAATAAAGTAGCTGCTCCGAATGCTCCCTTCTCTCAGAAATCACCCTCCATCGAGTGAAAAAAAAAGGATCCGAAAATTCGAGGAGGAAAAAAGTCAAAAGAGAGAGAGAGAAAAGCACACGTAGGCGTAGTTTCACGTGTGTCTACGTACAGGTAGGCGTAGTCGTGGAGAAACCATACCGATGGGAGTAGAAGAAACTTAGAGAAGCGAGGGGCCTCGAAGAAGAAGAAGATGATGATGAAGAAGAAGAAGAAGAAGAGAAAGACAGCGGGAGGAGGGTCCGCGGGAGGAATTATCAGGGGTCTCTCTGCTTTGCCTACGGGGCCCCAACGGACCTTCGTCGAGTAGCTAATGCAAGCGACCATTACTCGGATGGTGAACCAATGGAGAAGATCCCCACGCCCCCTTCGGATCTTACTCCTCGCAGACGGCATGCAAATACGCGCGTGCAGCGTACACGAAGAACGTGTATCTTCATCTTCCTCTTCTTATTTCTTTCCAAGCCTCTTGCTCTTCGTTTTCGTCCTCGTTGTATTACGTCCTTCTGGCTCCTCGATTTCTTGTCACGAGTACTTGAAGAGTTCTTGAGATGGTTGAGTTTATCATGAAGAAAGAGCAACGACGTTTGAGGGAGGTTTTTCTTCCGGGGGGTTGAAAGTTTTCGTTATATCGTATTTCATAGTTTCGGGCTATCAATTAGAATGACTGGTATTAGGTAGGTGTTAGGCTACTTTTTTAGTATGATAGAAGTTTGTAAACTGTTGTATCAGGAAATATATAATTTTAGAAAACGGACGGTGTGATCTCAATATAAAAATATAAATGGAAATAAAATATGTGAAGTACACGGAGTACATTAT
This sequence comes from Lepidotrigona ventralis hoosana, assembly GCA_002806875.1. NCBI lineage: Eukaryota > Metazoa > Arthropoda > Insecta > Hymenoptera > Apidae > Lepidotrigona > Lepidotrigona ventralis. The sequence goes on from NIPQ01103671.1 coordinate 15,062, forward strand.
TAGAATATTTCACATGTGAGTGGAATCTTTGCTTGCGTCTTTTTTTCTATTACTATTTTCATAGAACTATGAATTTTCTTGAAAAATAGTGCGATTGCTGTATTATTAACTCTAGTTAAAAGATACATTCGATATTTAAATATTTGGAAGCATTGAAATCTTTTAGACATAATATGTCGTTGTATTTTTTTGAATATAAATATACATGGCAAACTATAATAAAATTAATGATCTCTGATTATCGTCTGAAAACTTTTTACCAAGGATAGTGATTGCATACTACTAAATACGTCAAGGCTGAAAAATCGAGACAAGAAAAAAGAAGAAAAATCGAGTGATAAATTAATGGTTGAAAATAGTTCATTTTCGATGAGTTTTGGAATTTAGTCCATGTTTAAATTGTTATAACTCATTGAAATTGCTTATTTCGTAGATATTGAACATAAACATATTAAACATATTTGCATGTGGGCACAAATTCAGTGGAATCTATTGAAATAATCGAAAAAAATTCATTATAATAATTATAATTAATGCAATATCATAATAGTAAATTATAATAAAATATAACATTATTTACTATAATATGTTAATACCTGTATAATATTATAACTGTAACTATTAAAACCATTGAATTAATCAACCAATTATAATTATGATTCTAATGATTAACTGTTATAATATTGAATTGGTGTGCTTTGGATTATTCCAACAAGTAGGACTATTGAATTTATATTTTTCAATATATATAGTATATATAATTATATATTTTAACTATGTACCATAATTATAATACTACCATTGTACAATCATATATAATTATGTAATTATTGCAATATAATTGTTACATTACATAATTGCATAATTACATATGATTTTATATCATTTTGATATGAATCATTACTATTGTATAATTATATACAATATAAATTGTTTATATATATGTATGTATGTTATAAATTATTCCTTCTTTGCATTGTACAATCATGTACAATTATTATACACTATACTATATAATACAGTAGGATAATATACTACTATACTACACATATAAAATTACAATACAATATATTATAATACTATACATATACAATTATAATACTGTGTTATAGTACAATTAGAATACAATACTATGTTGTAGTATTATAATTGTATATGTATTGTAATTGTATATATATATGTATTATAATTGTATTCTAATTGTATATGTGTATGTATTGTACAATTATAATACTATGTTATAGTATTCTTCATCATCATTCATTTATCCATCGTACATTCTATAACATCAACTGTCCAATCACGTATTAATTTATCCATATATATTTGCGTACATCATCGTGCTAACTTCATACAACGTGAAATGCAACGCGATAAATCAGACGAAAGTGCCTCTGATAGAAATCAAGCGAAGCAACTAGTAAGTGAAGTCGAATCAAAAATCGAAGTCCATACGCTTCGCTAGGTCTTTGCTCCTCCGGCAGGAGGGAGAGACGATGCCAGCCCGATGCACCCCGCATGGAGAACGAATCGGTAGCGCGAGCAAGGGTTGCGCGCGCGTGAGATGGTTTTCGATTGAAAGAAAAACGAAAAATAAGTGAGCCCTGACGCCGGTAAACAATGGCCAATGATAAATACGACGCATTTCCCACAGGGTATTATAATCTCGCTGTTGGACTTGTTTCTCGTGTGCAGGTGGCGAGGCCACGACGAACGTAGAACTGGCCGGGGCACCGAGAGGCGAGGGCACCAGTTAGAGAGATATAAACGAGTACGGAGAAACCGGGAGAGCTTCCTCGTCGCTCTAACTCTTTCTCTGTTTCGCTTTCCAAGTGGCTGAAGCCTCGGACCGGCCGATGGGGGCGCAGATGCCACCGGAGAGATACTGATTATAAACTCCATTCCATTTATAACGAGGTCCATCTATTTTGGCGCCCAACGCTCGTTGCCCGGGCACTAGGTAGCGCCAGATTTTAATACGATATCCGGCGCATTATCATTCGTTTTCGGTGGCCACCACCTTCTTCCCTGACGCACGAACGAACCCCCTCCCCCACCGGAACTCGCGTCTTCTCTTCGAGCAACTCGCGATTTCTCTTTTTTTTCTGTCTAGCTCTTGGGAAGAAAATGGAAGCTCTCTCTCTCTCTTTTCCCTCTATTTCGTTGGGCGGATTTAATTCGACGATGATTAAGATCGTTAAGTGAACAAGATCTTGCATTAAATTAAATGATACAATAACACGATCATGGCCTTAATTTTATTTAAAAGGGAATGGAAAATTTTTCTTTTCATTGCTTCACTGTGAAAACTATGAATTGCAATGTATCGCAAGCAATGCGAGCTAATAGACCGTGTGACGAAGAACTTCTCGAACGACTTTTCAATGATTCATTAAACTTTTGAAAGCCGAAACAATTCTCGATGTTCCCTGCGAGGAGCCTCCGAATACTTCAGTAGCCAGAAACGTCTCGTTGAAAGATTAACATTCCCTCCTCCGACCGATCTTCGAAATCTTCATCGACGTATCTCATCTACCTGAAGCACCAGGTAATCCCTACCTGCGACACCTCGCGTCGCGTGTTCCACCGAAAAACGTCAACGGGAGATTTAGTTTCCCTTTTGTTTCGACCTTCATCGGGGAATTTTCCCCTCCGGCGGACGGATCGTGTAACGAAACTGGGAAACTGGGCTTTCTCTCTCTCTCTCTGACGGCACGAACGTTCGTGTAAACCCCCGAGCGAAAAGTGACGCGTCGGACCCGTGGAAATTTAATCGAATTTCCGCCGTGCAGGACCCCCTGAGTCTAACGATCGAGCCGTGCTCGTAAAAGTCGAGCCTACCTGAAAATCTCCCGTTAGGAATTCCTTAAAACAATGCCACGGTGACATTCCTCCCCCGTGTACGGGGAAGAAACCAGGCCTCTCCCACGACCCCTTGTCCCTTTTTTCTTTTTTTCTTTTTGGTCAGTTCGGTGATTTGTGCGTGAAACCTGTCTGGAAATATGCTCTCAGTTTCTGAGAAGAGCCCGATGGAGAAACTGTACTGCGTTGAGAGTGTCTCAGCTTGTTGCGATCACTCGTTTCATCCCCCTGGATGATTTTGAATTTTTCAATTTTATATAACGTAATATTATACTATGATATGATATATATGTCATGCGATTTATTGTACAATGTATTGTGCCATGCATATGAATTTAATATTTGTAAAAGTTTCTACAACAATAAAATGAAAGTACGTAATAATAAAGTAAGCATTATGAAGTAAATATGTTATCAAGATTAATATTCATCGCATTGTACATTGTATATTATCATTTAATATATTAGTATTATAATACATTAAGTATATTGCATAATACTATTGTAACACTATTATAATTAAGAATATTGTAATATAATATATTACTATTGTAATACATTAAATACATTACGTATTATAATATATTGTATCAATATATTATATTAGCATATTAATGTATTACTTTAGTATTATAATATATACTAGCTATATATTATATATATAATACTAATGTATTGTATTGTAATCTACTTAGTGTATTACAACATTAATATTATAACATAACATACTATTATTATCATTATTATACATTATAATATATTATATTAGTATACTAATGTAATAGTATTATAGTATTATAATATATACTAGCTATATATTATATATATAATACTAATGTATTGTATTGTAATGTACTTAGTGTATTACAATATTAGTATTATAACATAACATATTATTATTATCATTATTATACATTACAATATATTATATTAGTATACTAATGTATTACTTTAGTATTATAATATATACTAGCTATATATTATATATATAATACTAATGTATTGTATTGTAATGTACTTAGTGTATTGCAACATTAGTATTATAACATAACATACTATTATTATTATTATACATTATAATATATTGTATTAGTGCATTACATTAATGTATTATAATATTAATGTTATGTATAATATGACAATATATAATACATTATATGTATATGTTGTGTTATAATAATAATTATAATTATACTGTTGTATTATAATATGTATATATTGTGTTATTGCTTTATATAGTATTATCCTAGTGTTATAATATTAGTAGTATAACATATTATTATTATTACTATTATTACTATACATTAAGTGTATTATACATCATAACATAGTATATTAGTATTGTATCATACATTAATGTATAATAATAATAATATAATATAATATAATAATATATTGTTATATAATATATATGTATTATACGTATGCTTTAAATAATAGAAAATTATCCTAGTATTATAATATATTATAATACATTACAATACTGATATTATAATATACAATTTGCTTAATGAATTATTTATACTAATGTATGCTAATATATTTACTCCACAATACTCTCTTATCATTTTCTATCTGACTATCTACTATAAACTTGTCGAAAAAAATGCAATCCGTCATTTCTACATGTACAGAAGAGATTACACGCTACGTTGGCAAACGTAATATCACGGTGGGCCTCGAGGGGTGGTTAATTCCTGCGCGAACGACGACGAAATACGTGTAATAATAATTTCAGCGACCACGAGAGCATGGGAACCGACGTGGTCGCCGGCCTTCAGGGAAGCAGGTGTTGATTCAGTAATCGTCCCGTAATTAGGCTGCTGAGCGATGATCGCAAGAACGATGCCCGCCTGCGAGCTACGCGGCATTGTTCGCCTAAGCGTTCACTGTCCATATTCCGGATGTGCATTCGCGTACGGGGCACGCGTGCACAACCACCGCTGCTCCAATCAATTTTTCCCCAGCTGACCTCGGTGAACTGCCTTAATCTCTGTCCGGTTGTAATTGCAATTCGTGGGGGATACACGAAGAATGATTTTTGGATTGCTATCCTCAGAAGAAGAATCTTTGTCGCGGACTCTCTCCGCGTTTGGAAATATTTAAGTTTAAAAATTTAATATTTACAATTGAAATTGAAATTGTATGACGTGCATATATAAAATGGCTAAAATTTTATGATTTCTGTTGGGAATTTTGTAGACGTAAAACTATTCCTTTTACTTTAATTAATGTTTTCACTCTACTCACTTTAATCTGCTCTTTTAAATACTCTGGTGCCTCTAATATCTTTAATGATGAAAGTTTTAGGCTTTAGTCGTCAGTAATGATATTAAATAGGAAATATTTAATATTCTACTTGTTTTTCACTATTTATAGTTGCAGGAAGTATGACACACACGAACATATGAACGAATTAGTTTTCCCACGTGCAATGTTCCCAGAGAACCACTCTCTCTCTCTCTCTTTCTCTTACGTCGACACGTACGATCCTCACGGAAAATGTGAAAGTCCCAAAGGTCTATCTCCACTCTCACATTACTGTCGCTGCATACATCAACCTGACAGGAGCAGAGCCAAGAAGAAGAAGAAGAAGAAAAAGAAGAAGAAAGAGAAGAAGCAAACAAGAAGAAGGAGAATAATAATAAGAAAAAGAAGAAGAAGCAGAAATGTGGCCCGGTAGAGCCGTGTCCTTAATTGACAGGCCGTGGTCCCGTGTCCTTCGACTTGGTGGCAGGACCTCGTTAGCGAGGGGCCCATCCGATGGCCGAGGGGAGCAAGGGGACACGGGACAGGAGGACTGGATCGCAGTCAGAATGCCATCTGCAGGTATACAGGATCTACCGGGGCCAGAGAGAACCGAGAGACGTCTCTAAATTAGTCGGGACACATTATCCTCGATAACGTGCCGCTACCACCGGTCCGGGCCCGTGAATCGAGGAATCGATCGTCGTCCACCAGCGGCACAAAAAACCACGTGTCCGTCGGCTAATCGTCGTAAATTCAATTACCAATGGCGTCGTTTGCTTGGTCGACGCGACTCACCCCTCGTTAACCCCACGCGGAGAGCTTGCACTTCTCCCTGAATTCAATTTTCCATGATTTTCTTTCCTTTTGTCTTCTGAGGCATTTCGATATTTACGAAAAGTTTCAATGTTTCATTTCAAATTTCGATGGGAATTTTGTTTGTTTTATCTTTGGATCGCTCGAGTGACTTTTGATAAAGTATATTGCACTTTAATTTGTTTGCTAGAAATATGCTGAACTGCAAAATCGTTGATTTTCAATAATAGTGCCTTATACTACATTTCAGTATATCTTGTGAATACGCATGATGTCCAATACAGCCTAGTATAATTATTATAATAATTCTTTTTCAACTTTAAAATAAATATGACATGCTTTACTCACGATTAGATTTACTTCCCCTCCTTTCTTTCATACATTAAAACTGGCCTATTCTAATTTAGTATCTTTTGTTAAATTCTAATTTATCTTATTTTTTATTTCATTATACTCTTTTTCTCTGTCAGAACTCTGTCTTCAAATTCAATATATATTCATTGTTAAATTCTGTCGTTCTCTCTGCAAACTTTAATGTGTTTTCTATTTCAAAATACTCTATTTCAATCACTGTTAATCTGTCCATGATTTAAAAAAGAGCTAGATGATCCGATAGGATCATTAGATACCCCGTGATATATCAATCTTAAGTCATAATTGTACGAGTTGCGTTAAAAGCGGCGCAATCCTAACCTATATTGTTATTTGCAAGCGCCATTTCTATATTCCTTGTAATTGTACCATTTACCGGGAAACATACTTTGCATAATAAATGTTTTCGTAATTAAATAATAATGCAAATAAATAAACAATAAAATGAACTATTCTTCTTCAATAATTATACAAATGTAATAACTGTTCCAAGACACATTCGAGCGGGGGTGTGTCGTAGAAAAGAGGACAGGCTAGATCGATCGTTGGCCCGATTCGAAGCGTGGATAAAAAGGAATGCTCGGAGGATGCTCTCTCTCTCTCTCTCTTTCTCTTTCTCTCTCTCTCTCTCTGTGAGACGCACAATCGGGTTCCGTTAACGCGCCGGGGGGTCCGGCAGCTCGTTCTCTGAGAAGCGTTAAAAAGCCACGTACACCCACACCGGCGTTCAGAGGGACGCGAGTGTATTATCGGTGTTCGGCCATCTCTCATTATCATTCCCGACACTCTCTTTCTGCTCCCTCTTGCGGAATCGTTCCTCCAAGGCCATCGCACCATCCCTCTCGTTGATATCAGAATTTCCCTCACAGTTCACGTCATGGTAACTGTTCTCGTTTTTCCAAATTGATACCACGATCGAATTTTTTTAGGCAAATTTGTACGTTCTACGAATATAATTAAGAAAGTAGAATCTAAGCTATTTTGAATATTTCGTTTCATATGTGTTATATCTATATCTACCTTCATTTGTATTTTATATAGTTATTTTTAATATTTATATCTTACTTTTGTATTTTTATATTTCATTTGTATTTCATATATTTATATTTCATATTACACTATAAAGTATAAATAAATATACTATATAAAACAGTACGTCTAGGAAAATATGCAAGACGCAATAAATATACAAAAAATAATACAAGATACGAACAGAAGTAAATATATTTCATTTGCTATACCTCGATGTACATTTTTCTTGCACACTTTCTCACTATTCATTGTATTTAATTTCAATTTATTGTCATTCGCTGTATTTCCTGCGCACCTTGAAATTCATCAAAAATTCGACGACCAAAGGAACAACAATAATAACGTTATTCCTCGTCATCCCTGTTCACTTGTGGACTCGCGGCTCGAATTCAGACGAGCGCGAATCCATTCTGCGGACCTGTTCGATAAACCTCCACGGTTAAACAATACCGTTTGTTTCTTGGCCTCTCCATTGAATCGCGTGCGGTCAATTATATTATGTTAAGTAGAGCATGTGCGTGGCCCGTGACGTATCAACGGCAACCATCTACCGCTCTAATAACGCATTGTCCCCCACTCGCGTGGCATATTAGCTTTATGCTAATATCGAAGATGCACCGATCCAATCTTCGACCCTCCCTCCCTCCTCCCCCCCTCTCTCTCTCTCTCTCTACAGGTCGCTCGTTCACTTTTCGTTTGGCCAAAAGTATCGGCGAAGCAGACGTGCTCGCGGGAACGCGATCTTTGGAAAGTTAGAAAGAGAAATCACGGATTCTTCTATGTTTCTGGAAATTTATGGTTCCCGAGACCGAGGCGGGAATTGCTTTCACGTGTTAAACATCATACTGGAGGAGCAATGATTTGGATGTTTTCTGTACTTTTACTTTACTTACTCTATGAGATCTGATACCTTCGAGATTTCTTTTACTCCATCTCGATGCAAATTCACGTCTTTCGAACACGCTGAAATTACCGAAATCGAGTAAATGCCAAGATTTTATACTTATTCTTCGTATATTACTGAATTTTGAAATCTCGTAACAAATCTATGAAATTATCTTTATCATCGTCGCTGTTGTTTCATGTTCAGTTGTCGCTTTCTGCGACTTTTATTATTGTGAATTGCATCGACAATCAGTACAAACTAAGAATATAAAATAGCAATATAAAATTGATAGATTAATATATTTAGTAATTATAATTTAACTACTAACTATTGATGTACATTAGTTTAGGTTAAATACCAATACAAACGCGGATAAATGAATAAAAAATTTCTTTCACCCGGGATTGAACGAGGTGGACTCTTTTAAAATCTCCCTCATTCTCGTTGTCGACGATTTCTCGAAACTTACCGAAACGAGCCCTCGCCTCCGCCGCGCCGTGAAATTTCCATTTCTCTCGTCATCGACGACCGAAATGAAGCGAAAGAGGATAGAAGAAAAAGAAGAAAAAGAGCCAGAGAGAGAGAGAGAAGCGTGGTAATCGCGGCCACTAATGGAGTTCGGGAAAAATGAAACAGCTCGCACCGGGGAGGCTTTTAAACGCATGAAATCGTTGCCAAGCGGGTTCTCCTCGAGCTCGCGCGACCAGGTGAGAGAGACGACGACCCTCCTAACCCCCTTCGGACGTGGGCGTGCCCTCGTTAATTATTATATCGCCCATTAACTCGACGATATTTCATTTTCGTCGCGGGATAGCCACGGCATTGGCACCGGAATTCGGAAGGTGCCGCGCGATCGGAAATAAAAATGTGACACACAGTGGTGTGTCCGACACAGGTGGACACCGATCAGCCCCGTGAGATACACCCTGTGCAACGTGTACCCGGCTCCCACGTCTCTAATCTTAACGGCCTCGTGTCCGACTGATTAGGCCTTGTTTACAACGGCGAGTGCATTCGGGAGAAGGATGCAGAAGAAGGTGGGGAATAGTGGTGCCTCGTCAAGCATATTTATTATCATTCGTATATTTCACGACGTAAATTAATAATTGACATTAACAAAAGATATTTATTATATATGTTATTATCATTGAAGCAATAATATTCTCACCCATGTTGTTATTTATATTTATATTTATTATTATTTGGAATAAAATTTAGAATGATACTATTATACCAATAATATTATGTATCTGTATTTATTAATATAAATTATCGTAAATTAATAATTTATATTAACAAGATGTACGTTAATTATTATTGTTCATTATTGAAGCAACGTTGTTACTCATATTTATATTTATTTATATTTATTATTATTTGTGATAAGATCGAGAATGATGCTATTATACCAATAATAATATTATTATTATTATGTACCTGTAATATAATTATAATAAATATATATTAATTACATTATTATATATTTCATACATATTTATTGCACTTATTATTATTATTTCGAATGAAACAAAGAGTCCTACTAACAGTATTACACACTTTTTTACATTGATTATTATTGTTCACTATCGCCTCAGACGTGTCTGTCATTATTTACTCTGGAATATTTCAATGTATTTCGAAAGTACCCCAACATCATTTGCTACTGTAAGATTCAAGCATATTGCAAATCATTTCCAAGCAACATCCTCGGGCCGGAAAACACGACGATACGAAAATCGAATAAAAAGAAATCGGGAGCCACGAAACGGGAGTTTCTCGCGCTGATGAAACCGGCAATTGCTTTACGATTAAAAACCGCGAACTCGGGGGGTGAGGAGGAGGGGAAGAGAGGTGATTCCTTTGAACGATTTCCACACGGCAGCCGTGGCTCGATCGAACGAACGATAAAAACCAACGCTGACTAACGCGCTTAAAATTCACTTTCATGCGTAGCCGACTAACGAGGACGTTGGATTCTCTTTTCGAGTATCTGTCGATGGTCCGAAGTTTCCGTCTGCGATTTAACCCCTTAAGCGTCTATGTCTTAAGAGTATACTCGTGATGAAAAGATGAAATTTTTTTTCTTTTTTTTTGGATGTCGAGTAGAAAAAAAAATCACTTTCGTTATTTATTGTAAAATTCATAGATAAAAGAATTGTGTATGTATTTGTAATTCTAGCACATTTTAGAGTATTTCAAGCAGGCGACAAAACGAAGAAATAAAGTGAAACTGATAGAGTTAAGAATTTTTCAAAGAAACGCCGTCATTTTGTTGTAACTTAAGTCTGTGTTTACGTCGAGGAAAAATATATCAAAAATAAGGAATAAAATGTGTTCATTTAAAAAGAAAAAAAAGATCATTTTCGATAGTCAAGTTTGAAAATTGATCAGGTATACTTGAATTTTACGATAGCGATTCTTTAATTCTACCTACCTTTGTCTAAATAAGAAATGTGAAATAAAAATTTTCCCCGTTTAAAGCTTCATCTTCAAGAAAAATTGTTCTTGTCTGAATTAGTTAGCAAAATGTAAAAATTTAATTTAATTTAAGGAGTTTCAATGGAGTTCTCCTCAGAAACGAAGCACTTTGTGAAAATATTGTATTTCTATCGAATTATTCTCGACAGATAGTTTCCTCTTTGTTATTTGTTCCTGATCAAATTAGAATTACCTAAATTCAAATATGATTGATAAATTTTCAAACGTGATTTCCTCGAGAACGATGCCTTGAGTGAAAAGACATTGATTCTACTGCATCCTTGATTATACTTGAGACACCTTGTATATATACCCTTATGACCCTAAATTTATTTTATAAGAAATAATTCTTTTTATAGTCGTAGCTTTTATAATTGGAGGATTTGAAAATTTTTTAATTCCATTAATATTAAGTTCTATACAGCATTTCCACGAACGAATAATATTAAATTTTGATTATTATCACCTACGTTGTTATTACTAGTATTAAATAATTTATTTCATCCAAATACAGGAACTGGATGAACAATTTATCCAACATTATTATTACATTTATTTATACATCTATTGATTTTATACAATAATTTTTTCCACTCATATAACTGGAATTTCATTTATTCTAGGATCTTTAAATTTCATTGTAATTTTTATAATATTTGCACTCTATTATCTCACTAACAGTACGTCGATACATCGGTGAGTCACTTTAACGATGACGTGACAATATAGTTGCGACAATAAAATCGACTTTCGTGCAACAACACTTTTTTTTAAACAATTTCTTAATTCATCAGTGTCGCGAAAACATTTTGAAAACATTCCAGATAAGTCGTACTACGAAAACAATGACCAAACGAAGACGCTGTAAATAAAAAACGTGCCAAAAGAAAAAAAAAACCGATCTCGATGATCGAAAAATGGTAAAACGAATGCCCTTAATGCATCGAGAAAGAAAAGTCTAATTCATACGTTGCTTTTCCCTCTCAGTTTTTCTTTCTTTTTATTTTTTCGTTCACTTTTTTCCGTTTTCTTCCTTTTCTCTCTCTCTCTTTCTCTCTCTCTCTCTCCTCCCAACCGAACAGATACGATCTGCGGACTGATTAATGGAAACGATGCGAATGCCGCGGGGTTCCGCGATTATACACCGCGGCGTGTGCACGTGCACGTACACGTATGCAACATGCGGACGCTCGCATACAGCTGCGGACACTGAGAGTGGCCTTTTTACAAACAACTTTACATGCAACTTCGAGCCCGCGGTAGCCATTAAGCCAGGCACGCGATTCGCCAGATAGAGCTCGAGCAACTAATTCCGGGTGTAAGTGGGTGTCGAGAAGAGGGGAAGAGAGGGGCAGAAGTGATTTGGAATGCTGCCGGGAAAATTCGCCGCCAGGAGAATTCTTCTGTTCGACTTCGCTCGTGAATATAGATCGAAAGGAAATCTCTGACCGATGGTTCAGGCTTCAAGGATTGAAACTGTGATCTGAGGCAGCTATAGTGAACCAGAAACGAGAAGGAGCGCCCATCTTTTGAAAAAAAGATGTTTTCTGCGAAACGACGATATTTTGGAGTTTTAATTCGTCCAGCATGTCACACATTGCGATGTTTGGTTAATGTCGTAAGTGTAAATTGTACTAATATTGTACTAACACCGATGTTAAGAAAATACTCCGTATATACTAGTGAGCCATCGGGCATTGGCCATTTTGAATAGTTAAAATATTAGCTTTTATCGTTCGATTTTATTATATTTGTTTAGCCTCGACGTAAAATGAATGATACGGAATGTTTGAATTTATCAATCGTTGAAGAAGAAGAAATTTCTTACAAATCATGTGTATTCGGTACTAATAAGATTTACAACAAAAATATCCAATAGATATGCATAGAAATTGCCTGAAACTTATTGGAAACGAATATTTGTTCATTTGGAGAAATTATTCTATTCTAAGAATTTTTCGATTTTCAAGTTAATAATTCTTATAATTTACTTATTCTTTATAAGTTTATTTATTATTCTAACAAAGTTATTTCTATCAGGCGATTCAACTTGAGAAATTAATCACATTTTAATTAGAGCAAAAACTAGCACAACCAGTACCAGACAAATTAAATATATGAGCCCAGTTTAAAAATTACACTTGTACCAATCAAAATTTACAGTTTGCATGTATAAACTGATGAGACAAAATATAATTATGCTTGAACAGCTATAATTATGCTGAAACAAAATATCATATGCTACGATATTTTCTGCTCTTCTGCTTTGATAAATTAATAACCTAACCTAAAAAATGTGGCAAATAAGTTGAAAGGCACGTTCGAAGCAATTTTAACGAAATATAAAATCGAAAAAGGCAAACAACAAATAGAAAAATGAAAGCTTGCAGTATTTGACGCGAACGTTTGAAATTGCGTCTTGGAAAACAGAGGGAAAGATCAGGCGCATGCGCGTTAGATACATGCGCGTTAGACGCTTGCGCAGTAGGCGCTTGCGCATTAGACGCTTGCGCATCTGGCTCGAACGCAACATTTGAAATTCGAAAAAGACAAAAAAATGCTTTACCAAAGTCAAACAAATCTTCGTCACGCTAAAAATGTAACATTTCGGAGTTCCTTGAACTGAAAGATATATTATCAAAGGACATACTGTGTATAACCTATATATATAAAGACATACGTATACTAAAGGCACGTTTCACGCGCCGCGTGTACACGTTCAAAACCACGATCTCCATTAATTAAGTTCCAAATATACTAAGCTTCAAATACACAAACTCTTTATTAATCATCTTCTCTAATTCTATCATGAGGACAAATAAGACCAAGTTAGTGAACTATTATTATTCAAACGAAGACAATTCTATTATAGTCTAACAATAAGTATGAAAACCTCAGTGATGGAATCAATAAGAAACTCGAATCACTTCGAGTACAATTCTCCAGTTTAAAAACTCTAAAAAGTCCCGAAATTCTTCGTTATCTTGGAAGTTTCGATGGGTATTCAGTAGCTGAAGCTTCCTAAATTTCCCTCAATCAATCCGTACTTAACAATGTACCTTATCGTCATATGATTTAAAAATCAAGACATAACAGATGTAATGTTTAACATCTATCATGTGCAAGTTTCTCATCTCCGCCTCGCGAAACGCGGCCTGAAACTATCTACTGGCTGAAACATTAACATACCAGCATCGATCGACAACTGACAGAGCCTCGAAGCAAATCAAAGTGCCTGGGATTCCATCGTCCCAGCAGTTCACCTCTGGCTGAAACCATCTACCACATCTGTAAACCGTTCTCCAATCCCGGGCCCCGGTCACGAGCCATCTAGCGGCGGTTTCCACGTCGGGATCGTGCTCCGATCGGCGGACTCGTGGCTCGCGCGAGTCCAGAGAGGGCCGTCCGCCACGTTATATTTTATCATCGGCCTCCCGGTGGCAGAGAAAGAGAAAGAGGAAGAGGAAGAAGAGGAGGAGGAGGTGAGAACCAGGCCGAGGATGGAAAAGAGTAAAAGAGAGAGAGAGAGAGAGCGGCTGGGTTTGCGGTTTATTATTTCGTCTGTTGGAAAGCAGGCTTGTTAGCGAGGCTGGGGGCCAATCGGAGGCGTGCTTCCATGGACGCCCAGGTCGCTGGCCGACCAATCCAGCTGCATCGCGCCGAGAACATGCTACATCGCGTGTCGACGAGCACCTCCCTCTGTGTTTCTGTGTTTCCCTCCGTGGAAACCTTTTACGCAACCTTCCCCACGATCCCTCTTCACCACACACACACATACACACACACACACACGCTCTCTCTTTCTCTCTTCCTTTCATTCCTCGTGTGTTCGTTCGTCGTACGTCCGTCTGTCCGTCAGTCTGTCCCGTGCAGGCTTTTATTATACGAATGTGTCGGTGGCTCGCGAGCCACTTTGTTTTGCTCGCCAACCCTGCACCGCTGCATTCTCTCTCTCTCTCTCTCTCTCTTTCTTTCTTTTTATTTCTGTCTCTTGGTCTGCTCCTCATTGTCCCTTTATTCGATCGTATATACGCTTTTTCTCCTCGTTTTTCCCTTTTAGCTGGCTTCTATGGAGCGAGAAGCTCCGACAGCCGCACACTTGTTCGCACTTATCGCCGGACACCGGTGAGGGACACGGACCAGGTCTAACGAGCACGCACTCTCCCCACGCCCCTCCCCAACCACGCTATTATCGGCAGTTTTTGATTTAAACGGCGGAATGGAGAGGAGGAATGGTTCGCCAGGCGGATGGTGAACCATGCCGAACGTGTACTTGCGAAGACTTCGACCCCGCGAGCAACAGTATTAAGGCGCGTTTACAACGGAAGCTAAAACCTAACCTAAATTAATCAAACTTTGAATTTCACTTACGTTTGCTTAACTTGGCCGTTTCTCACCGCGAACATCGTATTTTTATTTTTGATTTTTGATTTTTATCATTGATTCCTGTAATTATCTTATTTTTTAAATATCTACGTGAGAAGCGACGGAGGTTAAACCTAACCTAAACTTTAGAATTTATTTAGCTGGTCATTCCTCATCACGAACGTCTTTCACGGAGTGTATTTTTTTTATTTTTGTCACTCATTTCTTTAATCTCTTACTATTAATCAGATTTTGAATTTTTATTTATTTAGTCATTAATTAATTTCTTTAACTTCTTGCTATTATCTATGTAAGAATCATTCCGTTTCAACAGGCATGTTAAAACAAATAGAATAAAATTAAATTAAATTTTATTTAATGCTCACGAACAGACCTGGAAAAATATTTCCACCAAAAAGGGGAACAAGCTCGAAGTAAAGGTCTCGTGCAACCAAAACCAAATCAAAGATTCATAATAATCAGAAACGAAGGTTAATCTGGAAAATGGATAAATTTCGAAAATACTTGTATTAAGGATTCTAAAAGCTCGTCAATCTGTTTATTCTTTCGATCCTCGGAAGTTATCGACAGATTTCGAAGGAACATGGGCAAGATGATCGCTCTTACCTAAAAGTAGAGCGAGTTGACCTCAGCCTCTTTCTTTCTCTGCTTCTTAAGAACAAATTGCGATCGAACAAATCACGCTAACAACCCGATGCCAGTCCCGATTTCAACAAAACGGACGGTCCGTGTGTTCTCGCGAAAACGTTAAAGTTCCATTTTAGGAAGCTGTGATAGAAGTTACGAGAATGTCGATGACAGCGATATTTTCAGACTTGAGATATTCGCGGGTATCGCGCGACTAATGAGTCAATCGTATAATTTAAACTGTTTCATGGTAGAGGGAAAAATCGTGGCGAATAAAATAGAAATTCACGATTCTTGTATCGTTAATCGTAGTCTATACCATCGACGAGTCGAGCAGAACGAATTGTTTTATCATTGTTTCTAATCATGTAATATCCGACTAATTATTTCTAATTATCCAGGAAAGTTTTTGCCGATCGCGATTCTAGAAGTTCTTCTGAAATCGGCAAACGAGCTTCTAGAAGTGGGAGAAACTATGCTGCCAGCATATCTATCGCGATAAGTTGGAAAGAGTTCAAGAAAAATTACGAGGGGGGAGGGGGGAGGGAGAAAGAAGAACAGTCGGCGTTGGTAGACAGGAAGAAAGTTTCCTTTCTTCAGGATAACGCGAAGATGACTCGTGGCTCGAGATAGTGGAACTTGAATGAGAGATTACGTCCCATCCATCATATTCGCCAACAGAGTTCCACTTGTTTCCGAGTCTGGATAACATAAGCAATTCGACAACGAAATTGATCTCGAAGAAGAAGTGTCGGTAGAACAAACGATATTTGCGAGAAAGTTATAAAATGAAAAAAAAGTAATAAGATTCGAAACACACTAATATATGTTTAATGGGATCAGGTAGATTGCATGTGTCACGGATATTTTTGATTAATTTTTTTTTTTTTACGCTTTGCTCTCGTCGCAAGAGAGGATTGTACGGGCTAACGAAGACCGCGCTTATTCACTTGTCTGACCGGGCACGGAACGAATCTACTGTGGCGCGCGACGATGATTCTAAGCGTGGATCGAAATGCAACACATTCTCGTTTTTTTTTTTTTTCAAATTCTATTCGAACTATTGTACGTTTTATAAAAGCATCAATCACCTGGTTGATGTTTCTGAGGAATTTTTATAGAAAGTACGCTTAAAATGCAGTTGTTTGAAAAACTGTAGCTTTCACTGCTTCGAGGGTTGAACTGTGAAAGCAGAAATCTTCGAAGACTCGAATTATCTAAATTATATACAATATATAGCATGCCTCAAGACTCAAAATCTATAGATCGCGGATTTTTATGCGTTTATGGGAAATTAAAAGTGACAAAAATATATGGTGGATGAAAGAAATTTCAATTTTTTCTTTTTTTTAATTATATTTTTATAAGTTACTTTGAAATATTACTTTTCAATAGTCATATTATATTTATGTTATTATATTATACAACGGTTGTATTATATTTATATTAAGTGTATTTAATTATATTTATATTAAATATATTTTTAAAAATTTTGAAATGTTTTCAGTTTTTAATCACAAAACCATCATTATTTATTCCAGTGAATCTGCACTGGACCCTTTTAGCAACGAAACGAAAATACCTTTGACATAATGGTCTTACCATTACATCTCATACTATTTGAAAATTGAGAAACGATGATCTTAACTTTTAAACATAACAAACCAGTGTTTTTGATGTCATCTGACACCAGTCTCACCGCTAATAACCCAGCAGAGGATTGATACGACCCGAAAAAAATTTAATTGAGACGAGAAAAAAAAAAAAAAAAAAAAAAAAAAACNGTGATACGATTCTTACACTGACTCAATTCATTGCGAATTAACTTACCGATCGGTTCAGTACACACGTCGCTTCTGAGAAAATGAACGTTGACTCATTGCATCGATCATTCTGACAGAAACACGCCTATCATTACATCTATAATTAAGTCAATGATACCAATTTAATTCCAGTAATTTATTGGCGTGTTAGATCGTTGCGCGATTTATCAATGTGTGACGATGTCGTTCGAGAAATAATCGAGAAGTGTTGTCAAATGATATTTATTGTAAGCTTGGAACTTGTCATAAGGACAAGTTTAAATGGACGTGATTTAAATTATTGCGAAATTCTTGTAAAATTCGAGAGACTTCGGTTTGATGGAACGTAAGCGAAACAAAGTTGAAGCGAAATTGAAAAAACAGAGAGAAGTAGAGGGAATGGCAAGCCGTCGCACGGAGTGAAAATTCTAAATCGAAGCGAGTAAACAATATTTCACCAAAAGTTCCAAAATTAATTTAATCGGAAAGATACGTTAATATAGGTAATTCTAAGTGTCTTATTATTTCCAGTTTTCTAACACTCCTTACTATTTCCAATCATTACTTAATATTGTCATTACTTATTACTAATTATTATTACTTGAGCACGTGTTATTATTTTCATTATTTTTTAAATCTATTAACAAGCTGATCAATAGTTTTATTATACAGAATTTTCAATTTTGTAATAGTTTGATTTAATGGTAATAATTGTGATACAAATAACTGTAATTATAATATATACAATTTACAATAAGAGCATTGTAATAAGCAAGTGACTTAGTTGTCTTTACTTTATTTGCCTTTTGGATGTATCAATTTAAGGGAACTTTTTGTTAGAATTTTCACCTTAAATTGAAATAATAAAAGAATGTATATTTTAAGTCCTAACAGATATTACTGTACCATTGGGAACCATCTCAAAAATAATTTACAATTTAATTAGTTCTGAAATGCTTTTCAGTTTTAAAAATGCTTTTCAGTTTTAAAATTGTTAATTTTATCGAATTTCATTATAGAGAGTATAAAATACAAAATAAGAAAAGTAAATGAAAAGACTATTTTACTATATATTTAATACGTGTACTAAATATTCGAAATTTTAGTATAAATTAACAAAACTAAATTCTGCAGTTAATATTCTAACAGCCAAATTTTAGTGATTTAATATAAGTAATATATAATAATTTAATCTAAGTTATAATGAACCATTCATAATTCAATGAAATTGTAATTACTAGGCCAATATTTCTCTATGTATATATACATTGGTATAGTCATTTTTTTTCTGCAATTTTGCATAAGAAAAAAATTAAACTTCCATATTATAATATATGTAAAAATCTGTCACAAATAGTTGAGCACGTAAATGATTATTCCTAATTTTTATGAATAATTGCAGAATTTTACACGAAGCGCAGAAACGCGAAAAATAATCCAGAACAAGATATTCAAAGAACACACTGATTGAGGAAACAATTGATAACAAAATGCTTGACTGATCAACAATTTTTCGTCGATTCAGATTGGCTCCGTGAATTTTCATAAAAATCCGCCGATCTGATACTTAATTATATACCACTTCATACGCCTGGAGCTCATAAATTATTTGGCGAGCCTCTATCTGGCGGATATCGAAAAACTTTTTCCACTTGTCAGTTTTAAGAATTACGAAAACCGCGACTTCCTAGAGTGCGCGATAAAAAATACTGACGTAATTAAGACCTCCAAGACGGCCGATAACGATCTACCAGTTGCACGAGCCGATCGTTGCGTAAACGTTTTCCTGATAGTATTTATATACTACTCCTAGACTAGGCGAGGGAAATTTAATTTATTGCTCGATGTGATCGAGTCAACAAACGAGAGAGAGAGAGAGAATTCTTCGGGGAATTCTTCGGAAATAAAAAAAGGAAAAAAAGAAACAAATTTTCTAAATCGAAATGCTCAACTCAAACTAAACAATTAATCTGCACTAAATGTACAAATTAATAAATAAAACGAAAATGTTCAAATTCAATAATAATAAAATTGAACTACTCGAAAATGAAATTATCTATTACAATTTATTTGGTCTTGAGTACGTACATAATTAATTAATTAATAATAGTAATAATTAATTAATTAATAATAGTAATAAATAATAATAGTAAAAAGTAATAATTAATTAATTAATAATAGTAATAAATAATTAATTAATAATAATTGATATGAGCAATGCGTAATAAATATGCAATAAATGACATTAATTTATTATATATATATTGCAGTTTAAAATTTTTATATATATATAGACATTAATATGATTTTATATATTTTATTTCAATTCTTATTTGTCTCTTATTCTTCATTTTTTAATCACCTATCTACAGCTGTTTTAAAAAATACGTATAAATTTTTCAAACATTCTCATTTCATCTTTATTCTAATTTCATAAACTTCAGACTTTGATATGATTTTCTTTTTACAAAATTATAACACTTTCAAAGACACCTACAAATTATTCAAAAATTCATTTTATAAATTCTACTTTTAGTAGAAACTGTAGGCTTTTAAACAAAGTTACAATAGTTTAAAAAATAGTTATAAACTATTTAAAAATTCTTATTCCAATTTTATCCTACTTTCGGTAAAAGTTTCAAACATTAATACAATTTACAACACAACTCTACGAAGTTACAATACTTTAAGAAACACCTATCAATAAATCATTCAAAAATTCTTATCATAATTTTTTTTTTACTCTACTTTTAATAGTAAGTAAAAGCTTCAAATTTTAATATTTATGTTAATAATCTCTTTTATAATTCTCTTTTTATACAATTACACTTTAAAAACACCTATAAATAAATCATCCAACAATTCTAACTCCAATTTTACCCTATTTTCAGTAAGAATTTTTTTTCCTACAGAGTTACACTTAAAAAAAAGAAACACCTACAAGTAAATTATCCAAAATTTCTTATCCTAATTTCACCCTTTTAGTAAAAGCTTCAAACTCTCTTTTCACGTGGTTGCAACACTTGTGGCTGCAAAACTCATCCAAAAATTAACCCAATTTTATCCAATGTTACTTTCAATAAAACCTTCATACGAATTATCAAAAAAAAAAAAAAAATTATATCTCGCAAATTAACCTCTGCTCTCCTGTTTTTCGAGGAGAATCGTTCGCGCAAATCGTTCGGCGTTCAGAATATTCCCGATTCACACCCGGTGGACAAGGATGGCCCTGTCCTAAGTAGCTTTGCCCGTTCTCGTCCAGTGAATATTTGAAATGTTAATCGCGACGGGTCGCATCGTGAATGGCTTCTGAGATCGGGGGAAACGATTCTCTGAATCGGCTGACACCTCGCGGTGATGTACGGGCGCACATTGAGTACTTGTTAATTCAGGGCCGGCAGTTCCGTAGGATGCCAATGGTTAATGGCTGTACATTTTGAATAACGTCTTCACACCTCGATGGAGATACGTGCTTCATGAAAATGGACGGCCTGTCGGCGGATTTATTCCGTTTTCTCCGCGATCGTTTCGTTCGGTTTCTTCTCTCTCTCACTCTCTTTCTTTGTTTCTCCGAATGTGAGAAAAGCGAACGAGATGGAAGGGTTCGTGGGTAGAAAGCAAGCTTCAAATATATATATATATATATTTATGGTATCGACAGAGTTGGACAGCGATCGATCACTTTGTCATTGCAATTGCCAATCTTGATTAACTTTTCTAAACCGGTAATCAACGATCGGTAAGTTTTAAATCATCAAGCAATTAGTTTGTGTACGTTACTATGACACATTGGAACGTATTAATCAGTTAAGCTAAAATTATGCTTCAGTATATTAATTTAGACTGTACAAAATTTTATTTCATTTAAATTATTTTTTTTTTAATTATTGTCACGTTTATTAAATTTGAAAAAAAAACGATTATTTATGATCTCTAGTATAACCAGGGAAATAATAGTTATCTCAGATATTTTCAAAAAATCAGCAACTGAAATTCGTTTGTTATCTAATTATCGTAAGTTGACGATATTAATCCGAACATGTGTAAATTTTTCGAAAAGATTAGACACAATTCAACAAATTGCAACAAATTATAAGTCTACAAAATATACCTACACTACAGTATCGTTGACAACCATTATTAAATGAATCGTAATTACTTTGATTACAATGATTTTGATCATTTGATAATTAGTAATTGTGATTAATATCCTAAAAATTTTGCCCAACTCTGATCGTCTTGATGAACATCATTTTTCACTAACCTAACCTAACTTTTGTTAACCTAAGATATTTAATATCTCATTTCCATCATGAAATGAAATATCAAGTAAATTGTAAGTAAATTATAAGAGCGACGATTAAAAATCTTATATTTATATGTATGGAAGGATTAAAAGTAAATTAGCATAAGCTTTTTATCAAAAAATCGCATGCATCGTACGGATATCTTTTTTATCGTTAAAACCATCAATCGATAAAATAGTTTCGTTATTGTTATTTCTAACAATTTACATGGTAATGTTATTTTAATAATATCTTTAATAGTTTTAATTTTTATACTCCAATAATTATGTTGGCCACGTAGTAATGATTAGACTGTTCTGTTGACTGAAGATTTTGTTAAAAAAAATGGTATCTTCATAATAAAAAAAATTATTCTTAATCAAAAGTAACTTACACTTATTAAACTATCAGTTAGTCACATATTATAATGTTATTATAATATATCACATATTATAATGTTATAATTATAATGTTAATATTATAATGTTTTGTTTCTCGTTTTAATATTATGTATTCTTATGTTCTATTATATAGAACAGTGAATATTTGATAAATTATAATACACGCAAGCATGTGTAATTTAAGTCCTGAAATCCACAAGCGGTGAATAGGTTAATATCATTGTTGATCAATTATAAAAAATTAATATCAATATTCAAGTAAAAAATTATAATCAAAAGTTCGTAAATTCATTAATTGAAAGAGAATCGCTCGACTAATCAGGATATTCTAGAAGAATATTTAGATTATAATGAATAATAAATAGATTATGAAGAATTTTATTTTATTCTCACAATAGAGAATAATATTTATTTTAATATTTTAATATTTAACATTTTATTTTATTTTAATATTTTAATATTTATTATTCATAATAAATAGAATACAATATTTATTTTATATTATTTCGTCGTCGTTCTTCTGCAATTTCTAACATACGAAGATGACAAAGATGCTTTAATTCCCTGGACGATCGAACCGATCGCTGATCCGAGATCCCCCGTTCGAACGTTATCAGGTGATAGGCTGAAAAATCGTCCGCGAACTATGACATAATGCACGCGGCCGGCCGCATACTGATTCCCAAAATCGTCCGAGCTAACGAGCAACATCCGTGGAAATCCGTGCGCGACTACGTGATCCGCCTGCAAAACAATCCGAGCGCGGCCTTTGATCTTCCACGAACGATTTCTACATGTCTACAGGATTTCAACGTATTGTAAAACTGTTTGCTCTTCGCTTTTTCTCTTTTTTATGCTCAGAAGGGACGTAATTTGTCTGTAAGTTAGGAAAAAATGTGTCCTTTGTTTGTTGTTAAAATTGTCAGCCGAGTCGAAGAATTGTCAGTTGTTGTTCAAAATGTCGATTGTTTGATTATTATATTATAATTATCGAAGATTTGTTTATCGATCGATTTATTACAATCTCAAAGTGTATCTTCCGTTTCAATGAAATTATAATCAAATATAATTGTAAGAACTAACGATCGACACTGTTGATCGGTTAGATTTTCGACGATTAATTTTATCAGTCAGTCGAACTAAAAATTTTGATATCCAACTCCGTGGAATAATATCTTCTATAACTAAAATTATCAGTTGAAACAAGATACGAAATTATTTAGGATTAAAATTTGAAACCTCGTTTTCGAGAAAATGGTGATTCATCGAGTGAGATTCATTGCTTCTAAACGTGAAAAGAATAATTTTCAGACGTGCAAAAATGAATAAATAATATTATCTAAGGCATTATTTCCAAGAAAATAGACTTCGTTGATTTTGACAGACTATCACACGAATTCACAGACGTTCTTTCAATTCGATCGGTTCGTGGGAATATCTCTTCTCTCATTCTCCACCGATTAATTTCACTCATCGATTAAATCGGCCGTAAATTCTTCTACGATTAATTTTAACGATATAATTCTATTCGTCGATCAGATCAATCATTGATCTTTCGACGATCGATTTTATCAATCTAAAAATTTCAATCCGTGCAATAACGTTCTCTAAGTAAAAAGACAGTTATCAGTCGAAACAAAATGCGAAGTTTGCCGAGAGATCGAAATTATCGAAAATAATAATTAACAGTTTTCAACTTTAATAATTAACAGTAATTAACTGTTTTCGTTTACAAGAGAACAGACTTCAACAAACTTCGTCGATTTTGACAGACTGTCGACGTTCTTTCGGCTCGAGGGACGAGTGTGAGGAATTCGATCGGTTCGTGAGAACATTTCTCTTCTCTACTTCTCTGTGCACGTCGGGCAAGAAAACGATTGAACGTCGCGTGAGAACGACATGAGCCGACGAATTAATTAAAAAAAAAAAAATCTATTTCTTTTTTTTTTTTATTGTTCGATGGAGCGCCGTGAACACTTTATTTAATTTCATTTCACAGCTACAAGCGTATGAACTACCTCTGCCCCCCCCCTCCCTCCTGGTGTAAAACGATCGACGATCGCGATACCAAGGCATTAACGTTCGTTAATGTCGCGCCATCTTTCCCCCCTCGTTTGCTGCTCTTCTTCGAACGCGTGGCACCCGTTCGAGGAACCTTCCGATCTAACGCCAGCCGAAAGTCCCCCCTTGAAACAGCGAAACTTCGTTCTCGATGAATTCGATGGTGCAAATAGCAAAAAATGTCCAATGAACCAGAAACCGATCCAAAATAACTAAACTTGGTGGAAATTTGTTTGGACAGATTATTTGAAAGATTTGGTGAACAACGACGAAGTTAGGTTAAGTTTAGGTTAAGTTTTCTAGCCACAGCAAATCGTGAGCCACATATTTTCTTAATTTTCAGTACTTAGTGGTTAATTTTAAGTTATGCATTTATATTAATTTTATTAAGTTATTTACAGAGAAGGAAACACTGCTGATAAGAGCATTTTAAAACATTTTTTACACCGAATGAAGAATCTATATAACCTATACTTTCCTAACCTCTGCGATTATACTATGAATACACCAATAAGCATAATCACACCAATCCATGACAAGAAATTATAGCAGCGATAGGCATAACTGACAACTGTGTCACGAATCTCTCTATACTCTCAGAAAAAGAATCAGAAACGTGAATTTCTCGAAGCAATTAACCTCAAAACACTACCAGAACTATCAGAGTCCGTGTAATGTCGAAACGATCAATTTGTAATTTCTTAGTGACTCGCGAGAATCGCTCAGCTTGTTGACTTTATTTGGTCAAAGAGGCGTTGAAATCGGGTGGGCAAAGACGAGGCACGCGCGTGCCCCTTCGAAGATTCCGTGGAACATGGTAACGGAATCAGAAGCCTGTTGTCTCTCTCTTTCTCTTCTGAGGCTGAGGCTGCGGCAGAAGAGAGAGATGGAGAGTCGAGGAGGTGCTGAGGCGTCGCGGGGACCAGATAAAAATCTTCTAGTGCTGGCCAGTGTGACCAGAATTCTATTATTCCCCCCGTCGTGGAATCATGCACGCCCCGGCCTCCAACGCCAGAGTGTCGTCCACCGCTCGCCGTACATTTCAATAAGGCCCCCCTTCCCTCTCTCTCTCTCTCCCCCCTCCTCCAATTACACCGCGGATTTATGGAACGGGCCATCCAGTCCGCGACCCCCTTTTCGTCCTCTGATTGCGAGACATCTCTCCTCTTCCCGTTTCAGCGAGACTTTTATGACTTCGTTTCCACGAACCGGACGTCTACACGTGGAAAATAATAATAAACTTCTGGACGTCGGGTCCAGGTCGTTTCAAGGTCGTGCTCTTTTTTTTTCTTTTTTTTTTTAACAACTATACGAAGCAATGGGGAGGAAGAAGATGCACAGTTGCATAGCGAGGAACGGATGTCAATTGATGTTGGAAACTTTGAAAAGGAAGGATCTTGGAGAAAAATAGTTTTACCATTTGGTGGCCTTTTCTTTAGTATTTTTCTTCTCTTTTTTTCACGAACATGAGACAGTCAAAATTCGTTTCTCCAATGTTTTTACAGGCATTTGGATTTTTACAATTTTTGAGAATAAAAGTACTCTTACTTTCTTATCTTTGGAAAACTTTACCTTCTTTTCTTAGCAAACAAGAAACAGTTATAAATTAACTTTTATAAATTTTATAATATCACTCGAGTGTCTAAAAATAAATATACAGAAAAATTTCTTAAAACACAGAAAATTACAAATTAATCATTTTGGTGGCTCTAGAGCGTTAAGCGAGATCAAGTGATAGATTCTTAGTTACAAAGTTACAGTTCAAAGTGTCGACAAAGTTTTTCACCGTCACGTGTTCAGTCATGCTCGTTGCTGTACGAGTGTCTTGCGGTGGATAATTCTTAATTCTTCAACGAGACAGGCCGTAGCCACAGCTTC
Organism: Lepidotrigona ventralis hoosana; assembly: GCA_002806875.1. Lineage (NCBI taxonomy): Eukaryota > Metazoa > Arthropoda > Insecta > Hymenoptera > Apidae > Lepidotrigona > Lepidotrigona ventralis. The sequence continues at coordinate 41,196 of NIPQ01103671.1, forward strand.
TTCACTTCCCTTCGTCCGAGAGATCGAGCGAGAGGTTACGTCGAACGATTTATTCAGCCTGGCGAGGAATAGGAATGTTGGATGGCTCGGATCTAGACACGACCGGGCCCTCGCAACAGCTGCTAACTAACGGTAGTCCCTCGGCCAGGCGAATAAATTGCTTTATCGATGACAACGCGTTAGCATATCGAACCCCGGGGCCGCGCGAAACTCGATTATCCCCGCGAGCAACGCTACGAGTTTTAACACGATGATCGAGTATTTTTTGTTTCTTTTTTTTTTTTTTTTTGTTTTTGTTAATTTTTTNTTGTTAATTTTATGATATGGCACGTGTTAGCTCGTCAAATTAGAAGAATGTTTTGCACCCCTCGAGTGTAGACTAGAACGAGAATAATTATTACAATATATATGTAAATAACGCAATTTCGAAATAATTCACATCGTTACTCGACGTCGAACGTACTAATTTGCTCAATTTAAAAATGAATCTGCCATTGAGGACTCTGTTCTCCCACCAAGCTGAGGCAAAATTGTTTAAAATGAAAAAAAAGAAAAAAAAATACACACCATCAAATCTTAAATTTTTCAATTTCATCAGAGGCAGTGTAAATTGTAAGAAGAGAAAAGAACTTATTCAAGACCTAATCCAATGACCAGGGCACTCTCACACGTGAGAGTTAGCAACGTGTCGCTAAACGAAACGAGCAGATCTCGGTCTCGATCTCCCGGTGATGATATCTTTTTCCTTTTTCGTTTTTTTTTTCTTCTTCTTCTTCTTCTTCTTCTTCTTTCCTTTTCGTAGACAGGTAACGAATTCCAGCCAGAGGGAACAATGTAATATACGTGGTGCAGAGGTACGCGGGAGATCGCGCGGAACAATGCATCCAAGCGGTGTCAAGGGGGACAGAAGGGGTGGGGGGAAAGGGTCCGGAGAGACGGAAAGAGAGTCACGC
>NIPQ01103693.1:0-17597 GCA_002806875.1 Lepidotrigona ventralis hoosana
ACGAAAGAATGAATAATATGAGGGATTATTAATTTCTTCCCAAGTTTGATAAACGTGTTTGTGTGCAGAATGCGGTGCTACGGCTGCAAATTGTTGTATGAATTGTATGATTGTATGCATTTTATGTTTTTTATGATTGTATGTACCGTATCTATTGTATGATTGTGTGAGAGATGAACTTATTGTTAACGCAATGGTTGCGTGTAATGAAGGATGGATGGGATGTATTGTAAGCCCCGGAGCGGCTCTTATCCGTAGTCACCTCCTCGTGGTGAGACCATCTAACTGATATTGTTTTACAAATATTAAAGTTTGTAAAACGTTATTAAGCTAAGTGAAATGAAATACGATGACTCTTAATGTTTGTATAACTGTACCAAGTTAGGAATTATGAAACATTCTACAAAACTGTAGTGACAATTAGTTGATAATTAAAGTGCTGAACCCCTCCCCCCAGCGGGGCACCGTATGACGTCGAGGGAACTCGCAGGAGTTCTCTCGCAGGAGAACTATCGTGATTTTCGTGAGATTTTGCTTTAAGTTGCGTACGTTTTGTTTCAGTTAATCATGAGGTAGTTGATATCTATAAATTAAATGTAAGCACATTCTACAAAATAATACGATTATTGTTATAATATATGCGAAAAATTTTTTATTGTTTCTTTAAGTATGTAAAATACTTTAAATATTATAACTCAATTTTCTTAAAACTCCTTTTGCAGTTAGTTTGCCCCAATGAAAAGAATTTGTGAACATTATGAAATTGTATATCAAAAGGAGTTTCATTTTTTCGTATTAAATAAATTTTTTCAGGTAAAAGAAGTATGTAAGGAAGAAGAATTTTGATACGTATGAACGTGGTGAGACCAGGCAATCTTTGTTATTTGTGATACAATTACTAATTGCATTCCTGCGATAAAACTATGAATTCTATAAAAATAATATGAACTAATCGGCTGTAATCACGGTTTAGTATTTATGTAATTAAAAGATTTGTTGAGTTGTTAGGGCGATCGTTGATTTCTCAAATTACAAATTGTAATTCTTTACAATAACTTAGAGTGAATTCGTAAATATTGTCGATGATCGTAGACAACAGTAAACTAAATTCTTCCCGCGCAACAAGTTCGAATTTGGGAGGGGGAGGTCGGATGGAACTACAAATGGAGAGAAATAAGAATTTTGCTGATTTCATGTGTAAATCAGAATGTTTCCAAAAACGAGTAAATCGTATAATGCATATATTTGTTCGTTAATATTTATTTATATTTTCTCATGATAGTAATATAATCTGAATGAAATTGATTAAATTGACAAGTGTAAAATATAATCAATTATGTTTTCTCTATAACATTTAACAGTTATATTTTTTATTGCAAAATTTTAATTATATATTATATAAATTTTAAAAAATTTTCCGTACTTCGTGTGCAGGTGCTTACTATTTAAATACTTGATTGACACTAGACATTGTGAGAACCTGAGAAACTTGATTTTCTCATTTTTATGAGTAGATTAGTTTCATTACTTCGCCACAAAATGGCTAGTGTTTCAGTCTGCATACATCGATCAAATTTTCATATGTAAAAAAACTAATTAAGAGAATTTTGTTATAAATTCTTGCAATTGTACCTCTAAAATTAGATTCTCAACTTTTATTGCGTTCTAAAAGCGACACAGGTAAGTCACATTCTGATTTTCTTTCTTCGACCCCACATGTTTTAATAGTCGTAATTATTAATGGCCATATCACACACAGGAATTTGAATGTTTTGGAGATACATGAAGACTTTGTTTGTTTAATTTTTCGTTTTACTGCTTTCTCTTTGTAAGCTTATTGATCAATGTGGAAGCTTTGTCGAAAACACAGTGCAACATTTTTATTACTTGGAGAAGAATGCACGAATGGTTTTTAAAAATGCACTTTATGAATATTTATATTGTTTATCGAATTTTTTTTCGTCTGACGTTCAAATCAGCATTCCAACATTTTATATTTTACGGAATATTAAAACAATGGAAACTTTCATACAAAAAAAATTGCTCTTAGAATATGAACTTCTTCAATTATCTTAAAAATCGAAGAGAAAAAATAGACAATTTCAGATTTCTGCGTTGTAAGACAGTTGAGACCCAACTCTTTTTGATAAACACCCAAATTTTGGAACAACTTTGAAGCCTGACTTGGAGATTCGTTACCGTACTCAGCTGTCCCACTACTACCTCCAACTATCAAAATTAATTTCAAGGTAGGGGGGTTATCCGTGGATGTATAATCGCCCTCCGTTAAATAGAGGAAAAGAAAATTGTTGATAATGAATCAAATATCTTCCGTATAATATGCATGTTAAATACGTATGAAGGCTTAAAAGCATTACATGAATAATAATTAGTATATGCAACAAAATGTCTTGCAGGAAATTATACAAGGGTGCAGAATAAGAGCATAATAGCGTTGCAACATAATAAATAAACATACTGGCAGTCATTGCATTGCATAATCTTGCAGAATTATGAAGAAGTATAGTAAGTAAGGGTAATTTCGAATTAATAAAAATCTACAGGGTATTAACAGAAAGGAAAAGTTGACGATAATTATGATTTTTACGATGATTTTGATGATTATGACTATGATGATGATTATGATGATGAAGATGATGATGATGATGATAATAATGATGGTGATAATGATGGTGATGATAATAATGTTTATTATAGTAATAATAAGAATAATGGCGATTTTATAACAAGACCGTGACCTTGTTTTCACGTTCAATAGAATGGAAGTAGCTTGACTTAAATAAACCTTGAGGAATGGAATGAAATAATTACTGTTGTATTGAATCTACAGGAATAATCGAAAATACCTCGTAAATGAGTGAAGCAAAAGCATATGGACTTCCTGATACCATAATACATAACAGCCAGAGAACTGTTTGAAGTGCAACAAATTTAACACTATATCAGGAAAATACAAATGATCTTTTCGAACAAAGGCAGTGAAAAATGTATTTCGTGAAAGTTCATGTTGCACTTCAACAGACTTTAATAGGCAAAAAAAAAGAACTAAAATGGTTTGGGATATCCGAATAGTTTTGGAAGCAGTTTCGTGCAACCAGCGCATATCCGCTGACGCACGTCACTTATGTCCAGGTTGCATCTGTTGCTGTAGAACGTTGAAAATTCTGAATCCATCTCACACCTACTTCAATCTCACTCTCTAAAAAGTTAGTTTCAACTTACTCTACTTGCAATATCCTAAAGAACCGAATTTTTCTTCCATATTGACAAATTAATTGCGAAAATTCTAAGCCCATCTGAACTTCGTACCAGACATGTTTTGAAACGTGCAAGCTGAAATACGTTCGAAACCATGCGGTAGTCTAAATGAGCGCGCGCGCACACACACACACACATACAATCATAAAAACTTATCTAATGAAAAAAAGCGCTTGATGTCGAATCTACTAGGTTGATTCCTGCAACTAACTTCAAGAGAACAACGGAAATTGGAACAAGAAAAGATCAGTCGTTTTATACTAAATCGGATTTCACGGTCAGGAAAATGACACTGAGTACAATATAGATTCAAGGATTAGAAATTACTTGTTGAAACAACGTCTTACCCTTTCTGTATCTGCGTGCGCATAAATTCCAACGGAGCATTGTGTATGGAGCTTCATAGGCGAAAGGCGCTTTCCAACCTTCAAAAGACGCTTGATGTATGGAGCAGCACTTACCGTACAAGTGCTGCTGCATACTTCAACTATGGAGAAACGAAACACTCCACCGTATTCACAGGCACGCTTTGCTGTACAAGATTCTGTCTTACTAAACGAGTGTACACTGTGCTGAATTTTCATTGAAGTATTATCCAGTAACTTATCGCGAATCCAGGCACTATGCTATTAAAGGGGCAAACGATCAGCTGTTTCGGCAAACCTTTAAACAAACTACAGAAAATAAGAGAAACTTGTTTTCTCGGTGGCTATTAGAAGAAAATTCACAAGGCAGATGTGTCATCCTTCTTGGGTTCTACCTTGTTTTGAATGACAAGATTCATTGCGCAATCAATTCCTGTTTGTGCCTCCCTTCGAATCTCTCATATTCGATGAATGGAATATGCCAAACGTAGGCTTTTAAACCATAAAAGAACAATGACTGGAAGATTTCCAACGGTTCTTATCGATTCTTGATCACTTTTACTTTATTTTTGATTTCAGATTATTTTTTTTATCTTTAATTGATATGACGTCTATATTATTTAACTTTAGTACTTTTCAGTGTTTGTCAAGTTAAGGGTTTGATTGGACATTCGAATGAACAGTTCTGATACTTGAATTTGCTACACGTTTGAAAATACATGTGTTGAAAACGAAACACACACATAAACTGTCAAGCTGAAGAAAAGCAAGAATCGTGACAATGGATTTACATTACCAATGGAACAATACGCGAAATCCAAGAACTTGATATATTCTGGCTTTAGTTTTAGCTTTTGCATTAAATTGGGGCATTCGAGAGTTTCATGCATTTGAAATGTCAATGTGATTTTTCTACCGACTAAAACATTTTATGGACTATCTATACGATGCTGAATTCAAAGTTGCTAATATCCAAGTATTTGTCGTGAGCTGCTTACGTTTTGCTACTATAGATTTAATGTTAAAAACCGCATGCAAATTGAGGAGAAAAATATTTGGAATTGGAGAAGAGAAGATGCACGAAATGAGTACGAATGTAGAAGTACAGTCCATCTTTAACTACACTTGTACTTATTCGTACTGACCGTTACGAAGGAACAACGTGGTATCTTAGCCAAAACAGCAGAAAATTTGTTGCATACCGACTATCGAACAATCTTCTTTTATACAGAACTGTTTTTTCCTATTGTCTATAGGGAAATGAATTTCCGAGACCTTGAATCGAGTTCTGACGATATGCAAATCTTTTTATATCTACATGGCTGTTTAACGTCATTTTGCTCTTCCAAGGAACTTTCATCGCAACGTCTGCCTACGCTATATAATCGTTGAAATGTCACTAAATTGAGTTAACATTTCAATGGGTAATTAAATCATACATACAAAAGAGAAGGGCAAATTACATTTGATAAATATTAAACAATTTAAAAAAATAGATGCTTGTGTTTTCGTAATTTGCCTTTTCTCGTCATGCAAGAATTGTCTGTACTTCGTCAAGAACTTTGACAAAGATTCGAAATGGAATGCAATATACATGAAGTGGAATTTTCCCAAAGGAAATTTTTCTGTTTCCTGCTGCCACCTGGAACAGGATACAACCAACCGATGAAACTGTACGATTATACACTACCCGTAGCGAAAATATAGCACTTCGCACGTACACTGTATAACGACTGTGTTGTCACACAGCGACTGTGTTTCACAACAGCGTAACACTGAAATACGAGCACACATGCGTGTAATAATGTGCATATACAGTATAAAGTACAGTATAAAATAAAAAAATTCACGTAGTTCATAGTATCATATATATACACGCGCATATGAATCTCTGAGTAATCAGATTTTTGGCAAAATTGATCGTGATTGCTTGTTCCAATTTATCGATCGCTCAGCTAAACAGAAATTATTGAATATCACGCGTTTAAGTATTCCGTGGGCGCATTTGAAAAGATTCCGCAATAATGAATACTTTGGCGTCAACGTCCCTTTCGGTTCTCCTGCTGTGAAACCAAGTTTGCGTTGTCATTTTACTCTGTAAACATGCATGTAGAAAACACAGTTGGCTCGTTGTCATCAAAGATACCGAAACAATTTACAAATCTCAAGACAATAAGTTCTCTTGGGAATTTTCTTGGACGAGCGCGAGATTGACTGAAGAGGTACGTCGCAGCATATCGTATTTCAGTCCGTAGCTACAGTCCTGGAAAAAGTGTGTATGGAATGTGGATGCACGTTTATGAATCGTCCACGGCAATAACTCCATGATTCATCGTTGCACACACTTTGTTAGATCTTTCGGGTTCATCGCAGTTAGTGGAACCAACAGTTTCACAGTTTCAACTTTACGTTTTAGATTAATAATTTCATTTGATATTAGTCATGTTGCAATACATTTAATTCTGACAACTCGTCGAGGAGATGTAATTTAGGTGGACAGCCTAGAAATAGGATTCCATTTTTATCACATTATATTTTAGAAGACACTCGACAGATTTTTCAACATTGTTTGGTAATTTACAATGATTCAGATCGTACATATCTTTCGTCATTATTTATCTATTTTTTGCTGTTTACTTATTCTTAATCTGATTCGATGAATCCTTAGCGGATATTGCTCAGCTCACCGCTTTGAATTTCGATTCAGCCTACGTAGTTGTAGTGCCAGTCAATTGCTTTAAGATTGCATCAGCATGTAAATTGATCGGGAACTGTTGTTTCCAAATTTAGCAATCTTATTTAGAAAATTCGACTAGTTGATTCGATATTTGATAATTTGTAACTAAAATATCTATGTAAAAACTTTACGACACGAAGGAAAGGATAGATGTAAAGGATTAGAAATGACCTTGAAGAAATCTCAAGAAAAATCCTTCTACTATGCCAGTAAACGAATTAACGTGTTCATCTTTCAGACCTTCAGTAACGTTCCTACTACTAATCTTTCGATAACAGCCAATGGCCGACCATAGCGGGTAGTTTGAAGATTGGTACAGCCTTGGAGAAATGTACATACACCATACACATGTGCGTCGGACGTGGTCGAGGTTGTGGCACTCAAGTTCAGCAGCCGTAGCCGGCAGACGGTTTCCCTGATTATTTGCATAGACACGCGTGTGAAAACCGTACACATACCCACATTTAGAAAACAACCAATTAGGCTAGAATTACGAGTGGGGGATATAGATTTCAGTATGCTAAACCCCGCAGGGTGGTCCTTGCTCATGCAGGATCTGTAAAAGGACATAAAGGATAAACACACGCTCATACGAGAAAGAGCGAGAGAGAGAAACACGTTTGCAGCAATTGAGAGTATCGTAGAAGAGGTTGACGATCAGACACGCGTCTGTGCTATCACTTTATCGGATGGAACAGGCGCTGCACACTTGCTTCAATTTCGGCAAAAATTGAGGGAACGAACCCTGCGAGGCACGAGACGTGTGAGACACGACTCTAGAGGGTGCATACCTACACACACTCACACACATATGTAAGCGCGATTGACATCCGACAGAGAACACACGACACAGGCTTCGCAGTAGTCTCTATTTCTTTCCTGCTTACTAACAATGGTAGTTGCTACGTCTTCCCTTCCCTTCTTTCTGGTTCTTTCATTGTCTCTATTGCTTGCTTTCCGTCTGACAGTCCGTTTGTGCTTCGTAGTGTGCCGGTGGTAGACATGGTCACACTGCGGCCATCAGGAGCCTGTAATATCGCTCCGGTGAATGGGGAACGCGTTTGCCAATCGTTGTAAAGGAAAGTGAGGTTGTTTCTTCGCTAAGCAGTATCCCCGCAGTTAACTTGTCGTCGCGGTTCGCGTTACGCATCATATTTATATTTTAACGGGATTAGAATTATACTTGTTAAAACGTTCAGTGGAGCTCTATTCAAGGTATAGATGGCGTGGTTTTGCGTGGCAAGGTCGATCGTTCTTCGCGGAGCGTCACCGCCAGAAACCGTGTAAAACGATTATTTAACAAGAAACGTATTACCTTTCCCTCATATTTCATCGAAAAAAAATCTAAGGGATTATACCTACCCATTACACATGATCAAGGTTATAAGTCGTAAATCACGTAAAATTATATCATACAATTGATAGAAACGTTAGCTCCAAAAAAAATGAGAACAGATGTCAGGAATGCTAAAATTCAGCGCTTGGTACACATATGTACTAAGTGATACCATTCGCATTGATCTAGAGAATAGTCGAACAAATATAAAATAACTTAATTATCAACTGTAACATCAACAAGCTACGCACTCACGCAACGCAACACCGACACGGGTCTGTTTGGAGAAGCGAGTCTGTTTGAACTTCGGGTATCGGTCGTGAGCGCGTTACTACTGGAGAATGGACAAAGCTGAATCTAAGTTTTAAATACATATATGCTTGTAGTAGCATAGTGTCGCGGCTTAACGTTACCGATTCCCAGATTGCTTCGGTCGGGCCGTCTACCTTTCCAGTTTGTTTTGCGGAATCGTGGTTTGGTCGCGTGTCGTACAGATCCAGTTCAATCGATCCATCAGCAGCTTAATAATTCTGTGCAAACAGCAAGGTTTCGTGCGGCAGCACCCTTTTTTCACTCACACGAGACGGATCGCCGCGTTGCAACCAGCAACGAGAGAAAGATCCGAGCAGCACTGGCGTTTATTTATTACACACTCGACTTTTCTATTTTCGTACGGACGTTTCCCAGAGGCGTGGTCGTCTCGAATAGTCGATATACAGGGTCGCGGTAAATTTGCATAAGAAATTCGACGTTTGGCCAGCTCTATTACGTGTCGTCGAGCTAAAAAGTGGATTTTCTTTCGTGACTCGCTTATCCTTGTTTCGAGATAGCCACGCGCTCGTTCCCTTAAAGATCGACCATAATAAGACGCACATATGTTCGTATTCACAGGTACTCTCGCACACGTTTCTTTAACGAGAAAGTTTTCTTCCGTTGCAGAATTAGCATCGTGTCGCTTCGCGTCAGTGAACTCCAGAATAACGACGGAAATTCGTATAGCTGGCTTTTGTCAGAGCGACATCCAGAGCGGCTGTTCCGAATAACAAATATCGAATTGTAACGCAATTGTCACCACAAGGTTGACCACCGTGGCATTTTTAGACGTATCAGTAGAAGATCCGAAATTTGCTTATCGAGAGTGAGTCTCTCAGTGTCTCTCATTGCCGTAAAAGACAGAAGAGAAACATAAGAAAGGAGATATACTAACTAGAAGCGTTATATAAACGAGACCGATTTGGTTCGATTTCGATTCGCCGTGCACGAAGTAAACCTGTTTAATAGCTCGTTTCATGTGTCTCCAGACAAATTACCCGGCTGCGAAATACCACGTAAACTGTACCGCGACAACGAAATCAGTTGTGTAATTGTTAATCTCACCTGTTTAATACAACGATTCTCCGGACCCTTGCGAGGTAATTGAACGAATTTCGTAATATATCACGGACCAACAGCTTGTCATTCGGAGCAATGTCAGTTGCAACATTATTGCCGCTTTCACACTTTACTTTATGAGTCAGTGCCTCTATTTTCTTTTCTCTCCGAGAAAGGTTCTCCCCCTCGATGACGAGTGAAGGTGGAGACAACCTACTTTTCCTTCAGCGATTGTCGCATGAGAACCACTCGTAGTCGTTCTCGCCAGTCGAACGTTCAAGTTGAACGACTAGTCTCGTTCTGTGGCCAACTAACACGAAACTTTGCTCTCGTACGCGGCGTATAACAAATCTTCAGATTTAAATCTTCAGTTCTCGTGTCTACTTTTTTTTTGGCAACGAGTCAGGCAGTTAATTTGAAAGCGTACTACTTGGAATGAGATCGAGGTTTGTTACAAATCGCAGTTTGATACCATACGAACTTGTAGTTGCAACACGAATCGAATCGAGGGAGATACTATCTGTTTCTGTATATTGTGTATCTGTACGATGGTGGATGCACGTGCTATTCAAATTAAAAGTTCCAGGACATTCGTCTTTACACGCGCATTCAGGTCCTATATTGTTATGTAAAAGAAAAGAGCACCGTATATCACATCGCATCTTTCGTTGAGTCACGCTCAATGAAACGTGGTGCCGATAATGGAGACTAGAGCGCGTGGCTTTACGAGGGATTCTTTCAGCTCTGCTCGTTATTTGTCTGCTTAATTTCAAGGAAGTCGTTGCCATTGAAAACGATATATTTCTACTATATAATGGATTTCTATTCTGTTGCAAGAGAGCTGTTTCATTAATTCGATAAGGAATTAATTCTTTTCATCTGTCGTAATGAACAGAAATTTTAACCCTTAGCGGTCGCATGTCTGCTCTCAGTCACCAAAGAAAAGAATCATTTTGATCGTTTAATTAACGAGCTTAATACGCTTCTGAAGTGTGATATGTAATTTTTTTACTAAGATTTTATTAGTTTTGTTTTAGGTGTGATTAAATTTACTTTTTGAAAAATTAAATAAATGATACTTTTAATTGCAAAAAGATAGTTAGTTTGAGTGAAATAGAAAATAGTGACGATGGTTTTTATCTTGAATATTCCAATGATTCTCTCGACAATGAAACGGGTAAAGATTGTTTTGAAAATTCATCTGGCAGAGATTTCAGTAGTGATATAATTATGTGTAACGAAACGTGCGAGATCATTGTATATTTCGAGCGACAACGAAACAGAAGAAAATTATTGATATCAGAATACTGCTATAAGAGATTTTGGAAAGATGATACACCCTTCATTGTATAAGGCAAGCTCATAGCAGAATTCCTGTCGCGCAGCAACATCAACGAAATAGATATCGTTTTGCAATGGAAAGTTGTAATGCGAAGGACAGGAAGGAAATAAAAAGTTCGGATGTTCTCGCTCGACACTTTCCGCTCCTGATCATCCCATCGACATCGACTGTCTTTTGATGAAAGGTCTCGAGGTGACTTTTACGTGTCTCTCCTTCGAGGATAGAGCAGACTGTGCCTTAAGGCGCTGCGTCTGGCACGCGAATAAGAGTCTCGTCTCGGGAAGAAAGACGAGCGATGAGAAGAGACGTCTCGTAGCGGCGGTGAAGGAAGAAAGGAGTGGAACTGATGAGCTACCACCTACAAGAAGATTCTTCGCTACGTTTGCATAAGTGAGGCAGATTTCAACAGACCTTTCGCTTTCTGATCGCAGGAGGGCATTGTGCATGCACGTGCGTTCGCGCTTGTTCGTGATGTATTATTCATACGCTCTAGGATTCGGCTTTGGTAACTACGTAATTATGGAATCTTTTAGATACTTCGCAAGTGCCGTGGAAGCGTGCCAGAGATCAGGTCTTTCACAGACCATTTCTACTCCACCGTGTATGTTGTAACAGTAAATTATACCAACGCGGAGCGTCTTAGCATCGGCTAACAAAATCGCTTCGTTGGTCTCGCCTTTTATGTACGCGCGCGTTTCCAGTCGCAAAAACAGACTATTTTCAGCCTTTCTTCCGAATCGAATTCCCCTTTCGTCGTCGTTCGTTTCTCTCCGTATTCCACAGTACTTACCACGGAGGGTGATTTAATTCGTCGCTGAGCTCTTGCCAGACATCTCCCCGATTAATCATGGAAAGCCAATGTTTCCTACGTGATCATACCTACTAGCTAACTCGAGGCAATTGAAAATTACACAATTACAGGATTTGAAAATTGGTTTACGACTCGCACGATTGTTTTCTAATTTATATTTGTGTAGCAAAGAGATTAATTCCCTTGCACTCTTAATGATGTTGCGAAGAAAACTGCGAAACGAAGGAGAGAAAATGCGAGAGAACATTTTTCTTTATACCTTCCTGTTAGCTAATCTTTGCGTAAAAGTTAAGATCTTTTCATCTGAGTAAAATGGACTTTAAACATCCTGAGTGTCACGTTCGTAAATTTTTCACGCGTGATTAGAGGACAGAGGAGCAATAAGAGGAAAATTTATGATACTCTTGGAGATAGACAGACAACGAATATCAACAAATGTCAGCGTTGATTCAGGACATTTTTTGCCGTCCTGTCCAACACGTCTCGTCCTGGACGACTAGTTATTGTAAGTAATTTGACGGTGACTCCTTATAAGCTCCAGGAGAACCTAATCTGAGGTTAAGTATACAGAAATGATCTTATATTATTTGGTCTACATCTAACTATCAGAGGCCAAAAAATATCTTGTTGCTCACCAGATTGCGTACATATCCATTTCTGACGAAAAATGCATATTTTAAGGCGTCCAAATAATGGCTTCTTCAATTTCAAATCGGACGCCAAAGTCAACCTTGACCCTCAGGAAGGGACTTTATGACATGATAAGTGGGATCGTAGTGATATAGTTATATAGTAGACTTATTGAAACCTGGAGAGATTGTTACTGCGCATTTCAAATTGTTGAAGTAGGAGGGAAATTTTAAGCAGAAAAGCCTTGATATTCCAATAAATGCAAAATACTCGATTGCTCGTGAGTATCTCTAACACTTTTTAAAAAAATATACCATGTGGCATTTTGTTTTCCGACGAACCTCCTTTTACAGAACCTCGTTTCGGATTGAAATCTCTAAGGAAGTCGGTTTCTAAAAATCCGAAGCGTAACAGCGCTGGCAAGTCGCGCTATTTTCCTCTGCAAATGCCACACATCCGGCGCGGCGCAGCTAAGCATTCGTTTATTTAGCTGCATGGTGGATCATTTCGAGAAACTTTGACGATGACAAATTGCCGAGCTCTCTAGACAACGTGCGTGCTCTTTATTCGTTTCGCCGTTTCCAATTCCCTTTTCGTCGGGAAGTTGTCAAAAAATGGGGCAAACTTGGCGCTCGACGATCGCGGCCCGTCGGTCTTGTTCATCCTGGTTTGAATTTGGTCCGTTCGGGCTATTTTCACGAGAGACGGTCGTGAGAAATTTCATGGAACGCTTTCGATGGAAGGATGCGAATGATAGATAGTAACAACCTCCTCGATTACTTAAAGAAACACCTTGCATGTCACGACGGTGTGTATTTTCCTCTTAATTTCTTTCCTTTTTTTCTTAACAAGCTTCCACTCTATCTCTCATGATTCGGTGATTACACGTGCTTATCGATCGTCGGGTGAATAGGCAAGCTATGTGCCGCATACTTGATACCAATTTCTTTCACTCTAATTTTCTCCACTCTAATTCCAATTTCACTTCTCTTCTGCTTCCCCGTTTCTGATTTACGCTCGTTCTTTTATACAGGCTGCGTTCCATTTTTGTCCAACTTGTATATTCCCTTCGCGCCTGCACACATCGTAATAATTGTTCGACCAGACGATACGTCTGAGAATTTTTCTCCAAGCCGTGTAAGTTCTCGCATGTGGTTCCTTTCTCTCTCTCATTATCTCGTGTTTAGCACAGTGTTTCGATAAACTGTGGAAACGTGGAAAAACAAGAGCGATATTTCATATCGCTCCGTAGCAAGCTCCACCTAAAGCGACTATAGTTTCCCGTAAAAACGACCACAGATTTTGATTGTGCTTTCTTCTCTTGTTCACTCGTACCCGTTCGCTGTCTTCCGTTTGTATTTTCGAGAGAGAAAAGCGGGTAATCATGGCCGGCGTGAATTTCGCAGTTGGCGTAATTCGGATATCGATGCAATCGAATTTGTCCATATCTTTGTGTGTCAACTATTATCTATTCAATTACCTACTAATTTCAATTAATCGTCCTGCTCTTCACCACCCACACAACTGTAAAGAAGGCGGCACGCTTTATGCCTACGTCATCCTACGGCGTCCATTTATCTCCACGCGCGGCAAACATGGGAAACGCGAATCGTCTTCTTAGTCTCTGCGTTTCAAGTGAAAAGTGTAAGAAGTACAAGTTTTTTAGGTATTAGTACTAGTTTTTCATTCCTTCAGGAGTACAAGTTTTGTTAGAAGAAAGAAGTTTTGTTCCATCTGTGAAATTTCCTCGAGTTTCCGTTTACGAGAAATTTCGAAATAGCCATCGACCACGAATATTCAGAAACAGAATTTCTCGCAAGAAAATTTCTCGTGCTTGCATAAGACGATCAGAACAGGACGACCATATGTGTGCGGTGTAGTACATGCGTCGTATGAAGAGAGTGCTAACAGTTACTTCATTATTGGCCCAATTAACGCCGTTATTGTTTTCATACGGCCACGACGCGTCACTCGAAGCGGTTTACGGTTGCTTCTGCAAGCATCAGGGTGATTCAACCGGCGGTTTTTAATTTTCTCCGTTCGGTCGATTGTCGTCGCATCACGGTTACACGATTTTCGAACGCGTTTGTTTTCGCAAAAAAAGAATTTTCAACGACCGGATACGTTTCCACAGATGACAGGAATTGTTCACCACTCACTGTTCATCACTCACTGTCTTGCATGTTGTTGTGCTCTCCTTTCTTTTCGAGTTTCTCTTGCTCAAACTCGTAAATGTCTCGTACCGTGTCATGCACCTCTGCATATATGTCTAGTGGTATGAGTCTCATCACTGGCGTGGGAGAAATGAATGAATATGACTGAATATATCTTGCCTTGAATGAATGAATGATTGATAAAATGAATAAATATGAATGAATATGAATGAATATATTTTGCCTTGATTTTATTTTACAGAAAGCTTGAATCAAAATTGTTGTGGGTTTCCTCTTTGAACTACGCGAGCGTTGAATGTCGACGGTATATGTGGCAAGATGGACGGCAGCTAAAGCAGTGAGTGACTTTACTAACTCACCCGATGAACTGACTGGAACAAACTTACTGATCTGATCGGATGAATTCATCATCTTAAAAGTTTTATTTTTTTGCAGTGCCTGGGAGTTTTTCCAAGACATGTTACCCGCATTCAAGAATTCTTTGAATAATTGTATACTGTTTATTTGTGCAAATCTATTTGAGGAAAATTTTTTCGAAAAATCTGGTTTAATTTAAAGTTCTGTTGTTGATACCCTTCGACGCTCTAATTACCTGAATTCCGTATTAGAGGATTTCTGTGATTGTGGTTGTATCGTATAAAGTCTAAGGTCGTCTCTATTGTGTCCTCCGTGACCGTTAGTGAAAGTAAGGCGTTTCATGATATCATTCATTATATCTATGACAAGGTCAGTCACATAAATTAATTTTAGCAATGGCTTTATGGACCTAATGGTAGTGTCCAAGAATGCCTGGGAATGATTGTGAGCCTAAGTCATGAAGACGCGTCCATTCCTGTCCTTCGCACGCAATTTTTTTCAATCGAGAAATTTCAATAGTTTAATTTCGTCAAACGTATTTCGGCCAAGTACTCAATCGATCGAGGAAATTTCGCAATATCGTGCTGCAACAGAAACCGGCGTGTTCTCATCGAAAATTTAAAACTGAACATCGATGAAGAACTCGGTTTCGAGTTTTTCTTCTGTAATTTGTCGCTCTGTCGAGAGCTACACCGAGAGGTAACCGAGATGAAATAAACTTGGAAATTCATTCAATATTCATATTCAATATTCATCAGAATTCATCCAACGTTTCGTGCCGCTTTACTAACGTTAAAACACTGCGCTACTCTTCTTCCCCCCCGTGAAAGACACCTGACCCTTCTCTCAGATCAGGCCTAATTCGATAACAATCTTGACGCACCTCGTCTGCGTTGCCCCGATACCGATCCTATTCCACGATTCCAACTACAATTTTTTCTCAACTCTACGCTCTGTTGTTGCTATTGCCATTGAGTTTCCCCGTCTTCCCTGTGTAGATTCTGGAGCGCTTTCGCTCCCGTTCATCGAAACCTTCAATGATCTCTGCGATCCCTGAGTTTGAACCAGGTGTCGCGACAAAATCCGACTGGGCGAAAGAAGAAGCAACTACTTTCCGAGTAGGCTGGAATCGAATAAGGCTGGAACCTGTCGCATCGTAGCTGCTTCATGGTTACAAATGTGGGTATACGTTGCGATACAAAGTTGTTCCAAAGCGTCAGCTTAACGTCAGCTTTATCTCGTTTTTCCAGATGGAAAGAAGAACTGATTCTCGCCAACACTTGAGATTTTCCAACGTTCTCCAACGCGATGTCACGTTCCGAAGTTTCGAACATCAACACAGATCGGCAAACGAACCTATAGTTTCGCGGATCAAAGGGCGTCGCATCCAACACAATTGAAACATGCGTCTTTCTACTTTTCCATCATTTTTCTGTTTTCTTATATACTTTCTCGTATAATCAGCTTCGTCTTCGATATTCGGCTTTCTGATCCTATGTGAAAACGATCGGATGAAACGCGCTGTACTCACATCTTGTTTGCTAGTTTCCTTCTCCATTATACTCCCGCCTTCTCTATTATACGTTACATCCTGTAATCTTCGAGCGACCTCATTGACTGGTCAGCGAATTTAGGACACGTGACTCCATGGATCGTTTCCCTCTTTTCAGTAGCTTTCAACTCCCGCGAATCTCCCGTTTCAACGTTTCCTTTTATTAATTATCAATAACAAAATGTTAATAACTAAAACGATGTCATGCTGACACGCGTGACGTATAATCGAAATGATTTGATCGAGCGTTCTCCACGAGGCTAGGTGTTTTAACGCTGCTGTTTTTATCGTCGCGATATTCATGGTTGTATTCGTATCGCGTTGTATTTACCACGACAAGCCCCGATTAGTTCCGATGTTTAAGCAACGTTATGCTCGTCTAAATTTATATGGAGAAACTCGTGTTCAAATTGGCCATCTTTTGAATCGGCGAGTCTTTGCAGTGGAATGAAAGTTGTCAAAAAATTCGATATACGCACTCACCATCCACTGATCCATCGGTGATTCTTCCGGTGATTTTAACACGGTCAAAGATTTACCAGAGATTTGCTAGAGAGGAAATATCTCCCCAACTCCCCGAAGATCCCCATCGCCTCGAGATGAATTCACTTCAGATTTCCGAGAAAATTTGTGCCAGCTTCGCTCTTTCGGGAGGAACGGGTTTCGTTTCGATTCTTGCAATTTTTTTGCATTCGCACGGAATAAAAGAGAAAAAGAAGAATAAAAAGAGGATGTTGGACTGTATCCTCGATGGTGAAGGACGAGAAGGCACCTCAGCTGGAGGAAGAATTCTAACGTTAGACGCTATCGACGGCAAAAGTAACTAGCTACTCACGTTATTTATATGTTACATAACCATAATACCATTACCATAATACCATTACCATAATATATGTTTACATTTTGTGGAAGGTCGTTTAACATGGATCGGGAGTGCAGACGTCGCCGTTTTCTCCGTTTCGCGGCCATTTTACCTCTCTGGCGGCAGAGTTACGCATCGACAAATAGGTACCAGTGTGGAGCTTATGCTATATCGTGGCGTCAGCAGCTCTTCTCTTTCGCGAAGGCCTTCATCTGTAGGACCTAAGTTTATATCTCTTGTCTCTACCTGATTTACCTGATCTTTATACGGTTCAGAGGCTTTTTCAAGACCCCGGTGCCGAGGTATACCGCGCTACCAATCGAAGTCACCGATACGTGAATTGGCCCGTCGTTCACTCATTTCACTCAAATATTTTTCTCCATCCTATTCCATTCTTTCCTTTTCTTTTCTTTGTGTCCTATTATTTTCTTTTCCTTTCCCATTGTTACCTTAGTAAGGCCTAGTTTGTCCATAGTCGGATAATTACACTTTCCATTCAACTTAACAAGAATGAGTTTTCGTTTCAGATCCAGCTTTGAATGGAACACAGCTGGAGCACCAAACCTCGTTCCCGGTTCGAATATAAGTCGATTAAATTTCCTTCTCTCCCTCTCATCTCCGATCAGACTACAATATTCTTTCGACTTCTGAGTTTGCTTGCGCACTCCTCAAATTACGCTGACAACGGTACCCCGAATGTTTCCAAACAAATTCCTCACATACTCGGAATGAGATAAAAATTTCGACCTTCTTGTCTCTCTCTCTCTCTCTCACACACACA
>NIPQ01103715.1:0-17461 GCA_002806875.1 Lepidotrigona ventralis hoosana
TGCTTAATTTTTTTTTTTTTTTTTTTCAACAAAGAAAAGTCACAGTCGTTTAAGAGCTCGAAGGGGAAAAAGTTGCAAGTCGCAAGTATTGTACACGTGGAACGTGTGATATAATAGAAACCTCGCGAATATGCTTCTGAAGGCCGGTGATTCCGTAATTTCTAATGACGAACCACAACTTCAACGCTCTGAATCTCTTTGACAACGGGATTTGCCAGTGCTAGAATTATAAACGAAGATTAATGCATGTAAATGTCGTGAAATAATTTCGTCGGTTAAAAAGCCTCATTGGTTAGTTACCATGTAGTCGATGGCCAAGCCTGCAATTAAATAAAATGTTTTGTATAATCGAACGTGTTCCGCTTGGCCGAACTCGAATAGGTTGTATTAAACACGATGCATCGTTACCTGAGTTTTCATGCTTCAAATACAATGGGTCCACGTTAAACGTTCTGTGCAATGCTTGGCTACTTTTCACCCTAAAAAAGAATCACACAGAAGACGTTGCCGATTAATGTTCACGACCAGTATCTTCGATCGGTCGCAGACTGGCAGGAATTTAATGGGATACAAATAAATTTAAGTACAAATAAAATAAAGTAATAACCCGAGGGAAGAAAAAGGATTCTTTTAATTTCGTGATATATTCATCGACGTCCGATGATTTAGAAAGCGCTGAGCATTATAAAACAATAAGTTTCCTCGCGCTATCGACTTTAATGGACTTTCAAACATCAATCCTAAAGATTGCGAATTATGTCGGGTCGGTCGAACGAGTCGACGGAAATTGCAGGAAGAATGAAAAAAGCCATTCTGCATCCGCAGTTCAACCTATAAGTCATGAGAAAGAGCAGGACGAAAGGCGATAATCCTTCGCGCTTATGAATTATCGGATCTGCAATGATTTCCAGATGTACAAATTTCCTGCCCTGCCCGTTTCTCCTTTTCCTCGTGAATATTGTCGAATCGAATGTTGTCGCCCATGAAATGAAATAGTTCAGATATTCGTGGTGTATTTGTACTCACCACATAGCGGTGCAGTCAAAATGCACCATCAGCCATTTGCTAGGATTAAAAGCAATTGAATCGGCATATTCTATTCCTTGGAGCCATCCACGGAATTCAGGGCACACGAATGCACTGCCTGCATAGGCTGCGTCCACGTGCAACCACAGTCCATTCTGTTCACCTGTCAATTCATTCGAAACGAATTGAACAGGATCCAGTTCAAACTGAACTGTTTCTGATTTTTTTTCGTTTATTTTACTTACACACTTGACCAACTTCTTTGAGATTGTCAAAAGCACAGGCGCCCGTTGTACCCAAAGTGGCGCAGACCTTGACAAACGAACGGAAACAAACGTTAAAGAAATTTGGTTTTCGAGTCGGTTTTCGAGTCGGTCCAAATTCAAGCAACATAGAAATGATGTTTCGATCGCGAGTTCTAGTATCTTGTAAAGTTTCTTCCGTTTGAACAGCTGCGTCGTGATGAAACCTAGTTTTCCCCGGTGCGTTGGATTTATTGTCTTGAAAAATGAAAGACAACGCTGGTCGATGTCCTCGGGGACCAACTAGGAAAAGTACAATCCGCCTTGTTACGTCATGTCCACCCGGTTCTCTACTTTAGCTACTAACAAATGCCAAGCTTAATTGACGGGACGATTATTTTCTACCGTAGTATCGCTATTTACTTTGATGACGTTAATTGGGAAGTAGGAAAAGTACGAGCATTTTCCTGCGAATTTCCGCTTCGGTTTTAATACGGTGTTGCGTAATATTGGTCACGCATGTTCTTGAGATATGACACCTCTGTTTAAATTATCTTATCGAAATGTGAATTGTGAGATACGAACGGTTGATACTCACGAAAAAGGGGAGTAAACCCTCGGCCCTGTCGTTCGTTATCGCTTCGAGCAAAGTCTCTCCTCTCATACTCAATTCGTCGTCAGATTCGATGTACTTCATTCGCACTAGTCCTATCAATCCAGCTTTTTCTACGCTAGAATGAGCCTACAACACATTTCCGAGGAAAAACAACAATAAAATTTCCTCGACGAAAAAAATTTTAAAGAACAATATGCAATAGTAGTGGAACGACGTTAAAGCAAGACGTAGATAAATGCGTAATAATTATGAGATGAACGGATGGGATTGCTTTTGAGAGTGCAAGAGTGAATTCGCAGGAGAGTAAGAAACTTGAGAGAAACGAAGAGAGAATACTCTTAGGAAAATCAGTTCGTGTAAGGGAAAGATTTAAAGCGGGAATGCTTGCTACCTGGTCGGAGCAATACGCGACGAGACGCGAATTAATCTCGGCGGGTAAACGGTCCGGCTCATTTTGTTGCACGTCTCTAATGGCTCGGGTTCTTGCTGCGAGTAAGCAAACGAGGGTGGCTTCTGATGCGGTTGTCTGTATCACGCCACCACCTCCGGATCCTCCTGGACGATGCAGGAACTCGTCTGGCAAGCCAATCATTTTCCCAAGCCAGTTCATTACGATCGTCTCTAGTTCCGTGCACGCAGGACTCGAGGCCTTGAGGAAACAACATGAAGCACGTAAAAATGAAAGAGAAACGCATCTCTCGGTAATTGTGTCGGTAGTTACTAGAACGTTACTAGAGGTGTAAATGACTTCTCTCAGAGATTAAAGCGCGTGATTAAAGACCTCTCTTATCAAGAATCGACGATAGGAACTCATATCACAGGGGTAGTAGTAGTAGTAGCAGTGCAGACAAAACGTCGAATTTGAATAGAGCGCAACTTCTGAACTTAGCTTATCAGGTAGCTACTAAAACTTCCAAAACGAGGTGCACGATTTACATTCATCGCGAAAGATCTGCAATCTATTTCAATTTTCTTCCTTTAATGTTTAACTCGCGCCGCATTGAAAAGTCTGTCTAATATAATATCGTTAAATACGTCGCGTGTGTGACGTGCGTGACGAAGTTTGAAGTCGAACGGGAGAAAGCTATAATAAACTTTAAACCATTTCGCTCGGCGCGCGTGTGATATTCACATTATTGTTCTTACCCAAGTAAATCCAAGACAATTGATTGCGTCGGCCAGCATATCGGCCAGCAGGCTAGCAGGTGAATTCAGAGCTGGGAAATAGGCATGCATGTGTGGACTCTGCCAATGCGTCACTCCTGGCATGATGCACCTTTCGATGTCCGCGAATATGTCCTCCCAAGGTTCGCCATCCACTGGCGCAGAGGTGGGCAGGACGTTTCTCAGGTAACCCGGGGAAACCGCCGGGTAAACGCGTCGAGATCGAATGTTCGCCAGATAATCGGCAATGTAATCCACCATTTCTTTTCCTGGCAGTTTGAAATCGCGATCAAGTCGAACCGAAAGATTTGTCTTTCGAATCATTTTTTATTTTTTTTTATTTCTTTCCTCACGAAAATTCACGTCAGATTTCGCCATAAATTTTGAATTGAAAGACGTTTCGATCAAGAAGGAAAAATTACTCTCTCAGTGAGAGAGGAAATTATTTGCCAACGAAAATTTGAATTTTTGCAAATTCCTTTACATTTTGAAATTTCCTTCCTCTCTCTTGTCTTAAGTTATCTCGAACGTCGGAACTCTATTTGTACGACAGTACTTCGAAGTCTCGTTACATTCCGGAGCAATTAAAAGACGAGATTTCGAGGATGACTACCTTGTTGAAACATCGATTATTAAGCTCCGATGGAGAAACGTTAAACCGATTATCTTTAGTTTTCTCTGTTTAGGTGAATCGATCTTGAGTGTATTGGGAAAATACTCTCGTACAGGCGAAATCGTTGTCTCCCGGGTAACATCTTTGTGTCTTTCCCAATTCGTTTCTTTCACGTACATCATTCGCTTCACAGTGAGATTCGATTCGTGTTATTTAACGGTTTCTAAAAGTCACGGGTCAATCGGGCTTCGACGTACAAGTCTTAGCTTACTTCTTAAACGTTGGACGATTCGTCGAGATCGCATTTTACACGGAGGAAGATACAATCTTAAATCTGTTCCATAAAAGTCAGCTTTATTGACGTTCGAAACGATGCAGCAACAAGGGCAGATGACTAGAGGAGGGGAAAGATCGATTTTTCGTACGAAATTGGATTTAAAGAAAAAGGGAAATCTCATTCGGATGCTTTGCCTAGGATTCAGAGATTTAGATTGTAAAGACCGGGACCCCAGTGTATTGGAAACGGTATCGAATCCATAAAGATCCCATAGACGTGATATCTCCCCTATGGTGATCCCTCTTTATTGCTATCGTTTTAATGCCTAGAAACGTATTTGACAGCTTGTTGCAAGTTTCTCGTTTCACCGATGAAACCAATGGAAACTAATCGGTGCAACATTTGAACATTTATTACTTTACATGCGTTACCGTGGGAATAAAATGAATTTCTTACTCACCATATTTTCTATACTCCTCTAGATTCATATTATCTGCAATCAAATCAGTCAACACACTGTAATACTCGTTTCAAATGTAATAGCACACGCTGTATAGATAACCAAACTTATCTAAGAGTAACTTGGCTATTTTTATTTTCAAATTAGAGGAAACAATTAATTTTAAGAACTGTGATTCTTGAAATGTTAATATCAAACAGGTGTTTAAATCGATGTACTGATAAATGAGGTAGTCGTAACGGAAAAGAAATTGGAAATTTTGTTTTAGGTAGAAGAAACTGTCAAACTAACGACCACCGTTAAAAATTGAAATTACACTTTTAGAATATACTCACTCACCGCTGATCCTCACAATAACCAAATCTCAAAATTTCGATGGCACCGAATCAGGCGCATGTGTTAACGTTTATGATTAATTCGTTCACACCGCAAAGTGTTTGAGGCGGGAATCGGGAAAACTCGCGACGTGTCTCGCGGAAGCTTAGCACGACGATGCAGCGGATTTGAACGAGCGTGCCGTGTAGATACGCTTAGCTGCCCTGTGCGTGTTGACCTAGCGTCGAACTTTCACGCTACGATAGGTACTCGCGGATGATTTGTACGGATTCATCATCGATCGCTTGTCACATGAGCCCAGAGCTTATTAGGCTAGTGTCACAAGGCTCCTTGCGGCCTAGAACTAGATCGTATGCTTTCCTGGATTCGAGCTACCCGATGAGAGTGACCTTTCTTTCGCATCTTCCCCATCGTACGATCGTTGTTTCTTTTAACTTTCGTTTATCGCTCCTTTATTACTTTATTACTTTCTCCTATTGATTTGTCGCCTATTTATTCTCAAGTTTAGATAACAACGTGATTTGATTGATGACACGAGTACAACTCATAGAGATTTTATGTATCGATTGTTGTTGGTGGTTAGTTCGTTAAGATTTTAATTCGTAAAATCGTGTCACACGAGTGGAATAAAGGTATCTCGAATGAATTTAAGTCAAGTGGACGGATATTACTTAATCTTGTTTCGAAGAACAGAGGATTTCGCTCGCGAGTCCCGTGGAAATCCGGTGCTGTTTCTGTCTTCGAAGACCGGAAAGTTCAGACGGCTGGTTCCAGCTGACTGGTCAAGTTAGCCAAATTTGTGCGCTTTGAACTACACATTCATAAACTGAATGATACATTCAGTATCAGAGAGTAATCTGAGGTGATAAACGTAATATTCGTCTTACCTTGGTATTCACTCGAATGTGATAGAACAAAAAAAAAAAAAAAAAAAAAAAAAAAATAANTTATTCCAAATGAGAAATATTGAATATCATTGAATTTCTCTACTCGATAAGCTCGATAATCGATCGATAGCGCGCGTCTCTTCGCGATGTTCTTTATTCAGACGGTCGACAATAGCGTTCACAATTTCATGAGGGATCTAGAGGGAGGGAACGATGAAGACGCGTTATCACCTAGCGATTACAAACAAGAAAATAAAAGATCTCGGCCCATACGGGGCGTAAAATGGAAAATCGAACATCGGCAGTCACGAGGATCTCGAGCTTAAGCCAGAATGACGCTCGACGATATTAAAAGCTCGTCCTTCCACCGTTTCCGTTTCCGACTTTTGTAATTTCCCGTAGCTTTCAGTATTCGTGCGCGATTCGAAGGATTTATCAGCGATGCCGACTGCTTATGCATGACACGAGCCACCGGTGTTTGATACCGATTCGCGATTTCATCGAGAAATAACAGTCGATCCGATGAACGTCTTGATCTTACCGATAACTAAATTGACCGATGAAAACCGGTTATCGTTAACGATACGTATTCCTAACTCACTAAAAACTAGGTAAACTCAAAAGACACAGCTTATCTTTAATTGTCCCACCGCTTTTAATTATGTCTGTTACATTTGTTACTCCTGATTATTTGAAACGTGAAATTGACGATAGAAATTCGTGAATCTAAAATATAAATTATTCACTCTTTGGACTTGGAATTCTTTCGGATGATCTTTATCTTTCAAACGAAAAGAAACATCGATTTCTATTACATTGAAACGTTACACATGCACTTCCTATTGCCTGTACAAGTTATTTAATCAACTGTTCGTTAGATTTCTTTTGAAATTTCTAAAATTGGAAAGACGGATCGGGACGATTTCGAATTTTCTTCGAAACTTCTGTCACAGTCGCAGTGGCATTTGAAAATTATTCCCAATGAACACATAAAAAATACAGAAATTCTAACATTGTCACACAAGAATCCTACCTTTCCGGGGATTTCGAGTCCGACGATGAGCAGGAGCAGCAAGGTTCGGGCGAGATCGAAGAGAATGCGAAAAGAGAAACTTTTTGAACTTTGTTGGATAGCGATCACTTTGCAGAGACGACGCGAGAGAGACGAATTTTCGGGCCTCGTAAAACAGATATATCCACGGTTGAGGAGAATCGGTGGAATGCAAGTCGTTCAACAAGTGGCCGCTTTTATACAGAGACGCGCTAAGTACTAGCTGCTTTAGCGCAAGCGTAAGCGCAAGACCAAGATACAATTTCTGTGACTAAGCTTTTGCGATCTTAAGGGACTACCGATAAACAATCTTACGTTTCCACGCACAATCTCGATTAATTTTCTTGAATGCTTTCCTGTTTTCTTTTTTTTTCCCCATTGTAATTTCTCTGTTCTCTTGCATTTTTAATGATCACAGAATCTTACTGATGTGGAATGGAATGAATTTGATGATAATCAGCTATTATTAACCATGATGTGTCAATAATATTTGAAGTTAATTTGTAGGATAAAACCTACGAATTAATTATAATATCAGAAAAATAATTGTAACAGGCATTATATCAGTCAGTCGTTCAAAAATTATTGGTGTGTTAATCCTGATTAAAAAGTCATATATTTATTAATTTTCACAACTTATTTCTATACCTTGAGGAAAAGACTAAGGGAAAAATAACTAAAAATAGTCTAATCTAAACGAATGAGCGATATGTAAAATTACAGAAAAATCTTGTACGAAAATTATTTGATGGTATATAACATCATAGCTAGTGGAAATTCAACTAGTTGATATGCGATACGAAAAGAAAGGAAACGTTGTTAAAAAGAGAATCAGTATTCCTTTCCTACTACAGTAATGTAGTATTTCACAAGATCGTGCAAGCTCGTGATTAAATTATGTTAATAGATACGTTTCTGAATATTTGTACGTTTGTTAGAAAATCCATTTGTCTGTTTCCTAGAAACATTAATTCTGTTAACTAGAAATCAGTTATCTAGAAATTAAATTTTTACGTCACACAAAACTATCCACTTTTACATGTTAGGCCATTTTACGTGTTGCTCGCTTAATAACAGCTATCATTGATCTTTCAATAAAAAAGACCATTCACGGTGATGAAATTTCCATGAACATCCTTTGATCTGCTACGAATATAAAGCTCTTCTCAGAAGTAAAAACTCGGAAGTGAAACTTAAAAGCAAAATCATAAAAGATTTTTAGCTCGTTTAATCTTTGAACAACATGTTTACAAATTTGAACTAATTAATCGCGATTGTTTGTTTGTTTGTTAGAAATCATACCTTTAACTGTCATAAGATGCAATTTACACATTTGATATTTAATAAAGTTTATTTTTTTTTTTTTATCAATTTGTTTAATACTTTTGCATTAATTCAAAGTTTTATTCCATTTATATGATATAATATAAATTTGGTTCAATGGATAAGAGATAGTTTCAGTTCAAAACAGTGTAGTTGCATTTCTAAGTTATCAGCGGCTGATCACGTAGGTTCCGAATCTACTTGAAAGGCTTCTCGTGCACTGCTTTACCTTGCATTCCACCGCTCGTTCTGTTTCTTCATATTTCAATTCTGTTTGTCGCCTACTGACGGCACCAAGTTCTGCAAAATCTTTCAAATCTATCTTTTACAAGATAATTTTCCAACAGTAATGTTTAAAAAAGTTTCCAACAATAAAACTCAATGCTGAATTACAAAATTTGGCAAATTCATATGATTCAAAGATTCAATCACAATCGTAGATTACAACTTTCGGATGCAGTCCCAACTTCAAGTTTCTCTTAATTCGCTGGAAATTCAATTTAATTGAGTAAAACCAACTCTTTTTCCGATTATATTCAAATATTTGTATTTGAAAATTATTGTCGTGTGAAAACAACGTGCACAGCTGAATAAATTCTGTTGGTTAAATAAAGGCGAATGACGTATATGCAGAATCGTATCGAAATATGTACACTGGTATGTAAAATGTATTGATACAGCTATTTCGTTAGCCGAATTCTCGCGAATGCGATGGCAGCCACTTTATAGTAGAGAGGAGGAGGAAGGGCATTAATTCTAAAATCACAGCGATTTTCCACGATCGCAGATAATAAGCCAATAATAATCTGTGTATACGCGTATCAAACCTCGCATCGAAAGCCGCGGTAATTACAAGACCGAAAACACCAATTAATCGTACATAGGGACCACGTTGTTATACATCTTGGTTACACTAATTTGCACCGATTCATTGAAACTCGTTCGTTAAGCGCATTAACGTGCCCCGTAATAATTTATTTGCAATCAGGGCCTCTAATTAATCCCGATCTTAAACAAGCAACTAAATCCGACCGCGATGCTTGTTTAATAAGTCATTTAATTAAACGTCAATCGAGTTTCGTAGAAAGAAATGAATAATTTTCGGTGGACATATCGATCCGGAGGTTACTGAACGTTTAGAATTTCCAACGGTGGTACGAATTAATTCGAAATTAGCATTGGTAGTTAGTTTAATTAAATTCGTTTAATCGAACTTGGAAATTCATGCAGGAAATGAACGATTTTCGATGAATACGTTATCTGTCCGGTGTAATCTTGAAATATATTATATTGTAGTTTATATCTTATATACTTTATATCTGCTGGTATTCACCCATTAACGCTCATTTGCAATCTGGAATTATTCCGATGGCATTTTTTTACATTTTATTTCAGAGAGGCTTCAAATGAAAGGCATACACTTGAAAACATTCATATTACGCGTTTATTGTTGAAATGAAGCGGTATGTTTGCTTGAAATCGTTCATATTTCCCAAGAAGCGATAATGTCATTGAAAGGCGGACTATACGATTGTAATATCTGTCCAAAGCATTAGTCAATACACAAAGTCGTTAATTTCTAATATCGCATTATCTTAACGAAATAAGTATATGTAAAACATATACTTTCCTGCAAAGATTTGAACAAAATTTGTTAATTACTTTTAAACCGATTAGCATTCGTACAAATGGCAGATAGAAGACACAAGCGAATACAGAGTTAATTTATTCGTCATTTTCTTTTTCTTTTTTTTTTCACTCACGATTCAATCGTGTTTCATTCAGCGTTTACGTAAACGCAAATTCCCCAACGCGCGCGCAAAAATAGCGTAAATAACTGGACAAGCAACATTTCTTGGCCGTCTCTGATCGGTGCGGCGAGTGAATTTTCGAACGCTGCCGCATACATTTATTCGATAGCCGAATTTTGAGTTGTTAATATATAAAGCTGTTATTTAATGTATATTGTTACACGTATACTTACGCAGTGTAGGGCATTACCAGCAAGTGCAATGTACCGTTGATTGCCGTGGGCGTCGTAATTCTTTCTTGCCTCGTCTCGTAACATCGTATCGCACCGTTCGGATATTATTCCTGATCGATTCGAAGAATCGAACTCATCAATAATATAGGTCCATGTCCGAAATTATACGTTGCAACATTCTCCACTGTTGGCTTCTCCCCTCTATCCTTTCAACATGGTAGTAGGTAGGTTCGCTTTCTGTGCAGAGTTTTGCTCGCTCCATCGAGATTTACCCGATTTTCACTGACCCTTTGCCCACAAAGAGGATTATATTGTACTAACGATAGACAGACTGAAAAAAAAGCAATATATTCGGAGCAAAAATTTTATTTTCGTATTTTTCAGTAGAAGCCTTGCAGATTTGATTTATTTATTCTTTGCATCTTGTGTCGATTCTTTGTATCGCCTTCGTATAAGTTTCACATCGAGAGATAAAATAAATCGAGGAAATGAGGAGGATGAAGTCTAATTGTTTACGAGTTTTTACGTTATTTTTCAGTTGACCTACATATTTTGTTTTGTTTCCGGATGGAAATAAAAATTGTCCGCGAATACTTCTCGTTTTACGTGTACTATCGACAAAAGTTTTGTCCGACTGCTCGTGAAACATAAACGATTTCCCGATTTTCGTTAGATGCGTTTTTTACAGCTCCACTTACGCGAGGACGAATATAAATCAGAGACAGTAAGAGGAAACAAATAATCGTTCCGCGAGTCATTTTAATGTATAGCATTCTTACCAGAAGATACCAGTAGACCATAAAATACCGAACTACTGGTTGCCACTGATACATCGCAAATAGGAGAAGAAGAAAGCAAAGACTTAGTTTTCTACGAATATTTTTTCTACGACCAAAGCTATTCACTGTACTCTGCTCGAAGCAGAGAAATATATCTCGCAAATAGGTTTCTTTCGAGATTCATTTTATCTCGAAACATTTTACATTCCGTAAATGACGAATCGCTCGACTTGAAATTTCCAGCTTGCAGGCGCGTGAAGCGATCCACACCGATTTCTGTTGGCTTCGAGAGAGAAACAAAGCCGCGGCGTGCGTCGTTGCACGAGGATCTTCCTACGCTTGGATACGTCTGGGCAAAAACGCGTGATTCATCGCGATCAAAAGACCAGGACGCACGACTCCGTGTCGCTAATAGAACAAAACGAGACCTCGATGTATTGACTGCTTCAATAGATAAGATTACCGGCCGGGAGTACCGGTTCTAGCAGCTATTGCTCGATAATACCGGTCGCCCGGTGTGTTCCATAGAAATTCAAAAGGTACTACGAGGAGACGAGACGCGAAAGAAAGGAAAAGAAAATGATCGGAGGAGGCTCGGTTGCGCGCGCGGCCGATACCAACGAATTATACGCGAGTGTCCATGAACCTCGGCGAGGATGATTTTACGAACGGTGGGGATGCTGTACCGCTATCTGGCAGTGTTACATCGTCAATTTCCCCTACTACGCACCACCATCGGTGCCCTCCTGTCCCTCCTCTCTCTCTTACATCATCGGGATCCCTCTTCAACCCGTTCTCTCACGACGACGGCCTCTCTTGCTGTCGGGGGCACAACGGTTACGTTTTACCGTTGCAAGCCTTTCGTTCGTTCGTTCGTTCGTTCGTTCGTTTGCTCGCCCGGTATTCGTATAAACCCGCGTCCGGTACCACTATCCTATCGTACGCCCACATGCGTGATCGACCGCACAGAACTCGAGAACCCTGATGCACAGATAGAGAGGGTAGCCACCGAAATAACCCTCCTTCTCTCTCTCTCCTTCCTTCCATCGCGCACTCTGTTTGCCATATTTTGGACTTTTCCACTTGTTTCTAGAGTTTTATGTTTTTTTCTTTTTTCTTTTTCTTTTTTGTTTTATGTTCATCTTCTCGTGGAGAGATTTTTCACTTTTGGAGGCTTTTGAGATTCGCAGGATTTTTGCAGTGTTTTATAAATGGAATTCAAGAGTGCAATCTCTGAATCAGGTCGTATATTGATCTCACGCGCTTGGAACTTTTTTTTTTTTGGAACTCTTTAAATCTTACTAATCTTCAGCCAAAAGTTATAGTTCTAGTCTTGTATTTATTAATACTCGTTACGATTATCTCTTCTAACAATTGATTATTGTTTCTGCTCTGGTTAGTTAGTTTTAAGTAATCTCGCGTTTGACACGATTTCCAGGTATTTTCGAGCTTTTCAACTCGGTATTGGTCGAATCTTCGATTCTCTTCTTTAGTTAGGAGGCTCCGAATTTCGTCGGAGAAGGAGCAAGCGTTTTCAGTGTCGTTTGCTTTCCTCACTTTGCCAAAGTTCGTTGCATCGATGCATCACGGCTTGCTGGCTCTGCAAACTGCAACCGGTACTTTCATTCTGTTGCACGCCCACGTGCATCATCGATCGTAAAGCGATGTAGCTACATAGGAAGCGGATTTAGCGCGGAGGTCTTAGAGCTCGCGAGGCTTTTAACGTATTGAAATTGGATTATAAACAATTGTTGCAGGGGCGTGAACAGAGCCGCTTCCAGCATAGAAAATCCTCGTTTGCATTTTGATTTGTCCGGTGAACTTGCATGGTGCTACCTAGATCGAAAATCCTGATAATCGTTGAACACGAGTGAAAAAAAAAAAATATATATATATATATCCCGGTTTCTGTTGAAGAGTAAACGCTTGATAAAGTCACGTCTTCATTAACGACAACTCTCTTCGTGGTCTATCGATAAAGTTTTATCGACGAGGCGCGAAAAGCGATAAAGGAAGCCCAGAGATAGGGATTTCGATCTCGATTATTCAAACGAGACTAATTGGCGTAACGGTGGAGCCACCAGTCATAACAAATGTACGATCGATTTCGTGGATGGTAATTAAATAGAATCATCGCTAATGAATTCAATTACACAGTTATCGCGTCAGTCAGTTGCCATCAACGACCCGGGCACGCATTAACGATTCCGTTCGCGTACACGTGTCATCGAGGCAACGCTGATTGATTAGCCCATTATTAATGAACACGTAACAAATATGTCTATAATCGCACGTTCGTCGACGGCAACACCAGCCAACCAAACGAAGCAAAAAAAAAATAGAAGAAACAAGATTGCTTCAACTTGTTGGAAGAATGGAGGTTTCGTTGTTCGCAGGCAGAAAAAACGTATGTGGCGAATGTTTCTGTCCACGCGAGGGTCTCTTCAACTGGTCGAACATCAATCAGCGAAATTAAGCATTGTAGAGAGCACGAAGAGGACAATGGGTAAAATGGTACAACAATCGATTGCGTTCACGCGGTGTAAACTCGAGATCTGTGCGCGATATCAAAAATATTCTGTACGCGCTTAACAAACAATAGAGCGCTTATTTAAGTGACTCCTACGCCGATGTGTGCGACTACGTGTATACACGAACGTATTATAACGTGTTTAACGCAGCTGGACGGAACGGAGGCAAGCTTTATTCAAAGAAAGATGAAGTATACCACGATGGACGGGGACCATCGTTTGTGGAAGCCGAGTCTCAGGGTTCTTCACTCGTGAGTCTGAGACATCAAGGGACTAAACTACGCGGCAGCAATTTTATAATAACGTTGATGATGCGAGTCTCGAGCTGTCAAGGTCGGGAGGAGACATTTTCAAGAAGTCGTTGCTTTGAGACAAGGCGTCCGATTTATGAGCATCTCGTACTTGCTATTACGCTTGAATTCTAATGAAGTACTTACGGTTTCCTCGCCTGTGATTAATAAATCTTTCACCATGTTGTGGAGTGTATTTACACGACGAAATTGTGGAGCAAATAATTAAAAGCAAGCTACTATATCATGGTTCGAATGATAACAGGAAAATCAAAGAGTAAGTTCACTTACCTGCGAGTTATTCTCCTTCGTCTCGCGCGTTAAATCGTTTTCATTCCCGTCTTACAATAGAACAATTACTGTGCATCTGAAACACCACGAATCATTCCTTGGTCACGCTTGACTTGGTCGACACGCTTCAACGAATCAAGAATCGTTTTCAATGATACAGTTTTGGATACTTGGAGTATATCACGCGTGGCACTCGCTCCTCAGCATTGACAAAATGACTCAGTGCAAGATTTTCGCATGAAAAATATACGAGAAAGTATATTCGTGGAATCAAAGAAAGGAACAATTTTCAGAGCAACGAAAGTAGGGAAGAGGAACAGTAGACAAAATCATGTCATTGGGATTACAATGCGGAAGGTATTATTCACGGCGGAAGAATAATTCTGCTGGTCATTTAAGTAGGCGTGCAAGAGGAGTCTAAGCGACAAGAAGTCGAAACTGGATTATACAAGCTGGAAGGATGGACGCAGCGAAAGTACTAAGTTTTTCACGGTGGCCAAAAATTCTGTTTCCGAGAAAATGATTCAGCGCCTTGGGACGAAATGGCACAGAATTGCGTTATCCTCGCCGGGAGAAGAAAAGCTAAAAACTGAGAAGAAAATTGGAAAATCGACGACGCAGCGGAGAACAATGGCTTTCGAAGGATTTCATCGACGTTTGTGCAATTCATTGAAGCGAAGATCGCGGCGAGAATAAGAAAGTAGCAATTACGTTGTGCTGGAAGTTAGCTAGAATGTCTTCAAGCGACAGCGAAGCGAAACACGTCTCTTGACTGCAAAGACGAAAATTTTATCTTTTATTTCGTGAACGATTTGGAATCTGAAGAAATGGACCAATAGCAAGAGATAGACGTGAAATTGTAAAAAGAATTGGTTTCTATCTTTAGAAAATACGACAGTTGCCGGAGAAGGATGGGCCAATAGCGCGACGCCAGGTCATCGTGATGAGGTTATGCGTGGTTGAAAATCGATCGTGGCTTCCTACCCGTTTCCGGTAATATCGTCCACAGTCGCTAGTTCATCATGGTCAAGATCGAAGATGGTCGATCATCGATGCGTGCATTTTCTCGGTTCTAGTGACGATCGCAGAGTTGAAATTTTACCAATCGAGAGAGATCTTACTCAAAATCTATCTATTGTATTCTGTACGGTAAATTTTGAAGAGGAATAAAAAATTCAGAAAGCACCGAAAACGATTTCACGCGTGTACATTGGGAAATGGGAGTTGAAGCGAATGAACACGAACGATGAGATGACTGGCCGATAAGACGTTCAGTTTTTCTAATTATACGTTTCCGTCGCGAGCGATAAATTGCCAAAAGGAAGAGAACGGCCGCCTAACGGTCCCCCCCCCCGGTTATAAATATTTCAGAATCGTATTTCCAGTTGAAAACAGGATATATATTGTACGACGTGATCAATCGTGTCCAATTGATTCTCTGACGCCTGACATCTTTTCCCGCGTGAAAGGGACGCGCACGAAACAACGAATGAGACACACGAGCGTTTTTGCCGGTTAATCGACGAAACGAGCGACGATCCGTAGCGACGATTCTATCCGGCCGGCGATTTTGCCGAAAATCGCTGAGCACGACGTTCTATAACTAAATACCTGTAGCTCCCGCTTTACGAGAGGCATGCTAGCCTTGGGTTCGGCGCCAAAGACCGGCCCGAGGTCAATGACCAACGGAATATTCACGTTCGGCCGGCAAGCAGTCAGGCTTAGCCTCAGCGATTCCTCGGCTCTTCAGATTATTGCAAATCTGCGGATTTGTTAAATATCTTTCCACGTGGCTGTCGATTCGATCGGAATTCTGTTTTAACGATGCAACGTTTTCGGGTCTTCCACGTGCATTAACTTCCGGGATATAATATTCGCTTCCGGGATATCGGTATGTCTACCTTTTTCGACCATTTGAATCGTGTCTTGCTAAGGATTATTCGATTGGATAGGTGTACACAGATGGGTTAAAGGAACAATATTCCCGTGGGCTTTGATTCAATTTTTATCATTCGTCGCGTAGCTTCCTGACTTTCGCAAAGTTTGAAACCTTGATTTCTCCTTGAGTGGAAAATCGATCGATCCATATTTTCGAGGACTTTGATTCAATTTTTATCATATGTCGCGAAGCTTCGTGACTTTCATAAAGTTTGAAACCTTGATTTACCCACCAAGTGGAAAATTGATCAATCCAAGACGTAAAAATCCAGCTGAGAAAATCCGGCAAATCTTGCAAATTAATAACGCGAAATTGACAAGCAGGCGTAAGTATGGCTAAAGACAAAGCGGGGAAAAATACTGGGAGCGAAGGCATAACGATAAAGAAGAAAAGGCAGAGCTGGTACGGCCTATATAGATACAGGTATATATATATAGGTATACAAGCCGGCGTAGTAACGTACGGCTTATTTAGATTAAAATCTGCGTGTCTTTCGTTCCATCTTTTTTCGCAGTGCATGATTTTGATACCGCTAAGATTCTTCACGCGGCTAATTGGCATTGCGCGAACAATTCATTAGAGGGAGCGATGCACGCTCGGAATTAGTCGGTAATCAGCGTGGCCTTCTTTAGAATCGGATGGTTGTTTTGCAATAACTGTACCGACGCGGCGAGGCGAGGCGTTGACTCGAAAAATTCATCGTGCCTGTGGGCCTTTGGATTTTAATTCCATCGCGGAATTATTAACTTACTGCTCGATGCTTAATTAACCGACCAACAGCGGAATTGATAGTCCACTGTAAAAAAGAAGCCACGAAAGAGCCACCAAACTGAAAATTGAGACTATGTAATGGCCAAACGAGCGCAGGTAACGCCATTTTCTCTATTGATCGACTGTTTACTGCTAAAAGGTGTGTAACGAGTTCTCTCTTCAACGCGCTCTCATCTGTTTCTACGGCCGAGAACAGTTTTCGTTCGCATGATAGATGTACGACGATGAAACTAAAAGAAGAAATTTATCAACGGTTAAATTTCAACAAACACAGTCAGGGCACGTATGACTTTCGCGTAACTGTTCATCCAGCACATTGTTCTAACGCGGTTTAAAACGCAGCGAATCCAAAAGCACGCGATCCCAACGTCGACGATTTAAAAGCGATGCCCCACGCTGCCGGCGAATCTACTGAAAAACCGCTTCACCGATATCGGCGGCGACGTCGACGCGCCGCGTTCCCTTTTCAAAGAGCGACGTTCCCAGTCGGTGCGAGTAAACGATCGAGAAACGAGGTGTAGAGGTTACGGTGCAGAGTATCGCGAATAAAACGGAGAACCCGAGGACGAGAACGGGGGAGAAGAAGGGGAGGAATGCGAAGAGGGTGCCGTACGAGGCGAATAACGGTGAACGGTGCAGCCGAGTGACGAGTTCGTGGCGAAAGAAACACAGAGACAACCAGCGTCGGGCAACTTGGGGATAAGTAAGAACCGGACGAAAGAGACGCAGAAGGAAGACGACATCGTAGCACAAGAAGAAGAAGAAGAAGAAGAAGAAGAAGAGGAGGAGGAGGAGGAGGAGAAAGAAAAAGTAGTGGCCGAAGAAAAAAAGGAAGAAGAAACTGACTGTGACTCTCTGAAGGAGGGGATGAAGAGAGACGA
>NIPQ01103753.1:0-17550 GCA_002806875.1 Lepidotrigona ventralis hoosana
GGGGGGGGCTACATTTGTTTAGCTGCTAAATAGTGTTATAGATGAAAATTCATAAGATTTCCTGTATTTTTGTATTCTTCGACTCTTATACATCTACCAAGTGACATCTATATCACGTTAGTAGAAAATTTATTAATTGGGAGAATAAATAATTATATGGTACAGTTTATGAGAATTTACAATTGTAGCATAGTAATTATATGTAAATATAGTAATTACAGTATTTTATAATGAATGTAAATTGTAGTATTCCATTATATTTATGAGAATTGATTAATTTCTGCTTGAATGGGAGATAAATTTGTAAGGCTAATGTCATTATGTTAAATATAGTTAATTAATAATATGTGTCGTGCAAGGAGTGGTGGTCATGCTCGAACAGAAATTTTGTAAAACTGCATAATATAATTTTTTAATTATACCCTTTGAATGAAGCAACGTTTCGAATTCCAATTTCGAGAACATAAAAGTTAGATTTGAACACGTTTTTAACGAAAACTCATCCGGCTTGGATATTCTGAAAAATTTTCAAACATTATCTTTAAATTTCTTTGTAAGTTATTTTAGAAATAATCTGTCTGTGAAATAACAACATTATATTATTAACTATTTTGTACAAATTGAATTTATTCATTTATAATTAAATCATTTACTTATTACTTTGTGAAAAGAATTGTTTACTATGCGGCAGCATCTCTATTCGTTACTTGAGTTTGTCTAATATAAATGTTTATGTTTACACATTGCTCATTCTGTCGATACGGCATAGTTAGTATGTTCATTAATACATAGAAGTTTAAATGGATACCGCTCGACATTGTGATGACGATTGAAGGAATTTAGGTATGTTCCATCACCATAAGTTAGTAAAACGAATATTTATGAGATATAACACTCCCCGTCTTTGTCACCAGTAGAGATAATGTTCTCATTTGCAATTTTATCTGCTGGCCACCAAGATTGTTCATTACCGGACCAAACTTTTAAATCCTAAAAGGCAAGACAAATTTCTGCCGCGAAACATATATGCTATACAATAAATTATATTGATTTTTATTGATTTTTTTTCTTTTGATTATTTTGGATACGTTGAGATTTATTTCGAATATGTTATTTTAAGATTTATTTCGAATATGTTATTTTAAAGCAAAATTCTCGAATAAATTTATCAAATGAATATCATTTTCTTAAATAATCAGTTCCTCTCAATTTATTAGTTTCCCAATTGTTTGCGTAGCTTCAAATACTTTCAATTGACCAAATGACCTACATATCATGAACAAGATAGTGGGGCTCATGTACGACGAGGAAATTTCTATGTCGTGGTGGGACTGATGTAGTAGATAGGATAGTGACGGTCTCATAAATCAATGAGAAGATGGCTGCAGTGGAGAAGATAGCGCTAGCGATCAAGGAAATGAGGGGTTAGTTAAGGAGTTAGTTCATACATTCATTACATCTGCTGTATTATAAAAATACAAAAATTATGAAATATAATAAAAAAATATATAATAAAGTATAGAACTACACTATATCCTATTCTCCTTGGAGAGTGCAGCAACGTTTGAGCGAGAATAAAATTAATAATAAGAAAAAGGCGTAAAGGGAGACGACTCTGTACGAAATCGTTTTCGAGATAGCAAACGATCGCAAGACTATCTACGACAAAAATTTTCTCTCTGTGTCTTGATGAACGGAAAGGAATACTGCGAGACGAAAGAAAAATAAATATTTGAGAGATAAAGAGTAACGACACCAGGAGGTGAGGAATTGCGTTTGGTGAATAGCAGAAGGGATAAAGAAAACATATACAACTTACGTGCCATTAGAGTAGGTATGTACATATATTACAGATAGACTGCAGTCAGTGAAGGACTTTCTCGAAGGGAGATGTCAGCAGTAATTAGGAGAGAACGTACTCGGACGAAAAATTATTCCGCGCTCGGGTTGAAAGATGTATTAGCTTGCCATTCGGTCTGCGTTTCCATCCAGCCAGTGATTGTCCATCTTCCTCCACGGTATTTGCCCGTGATAAAGACTTCGAATAGCATAGAAAGTTGCACGACTACATGCCTGTGTCACGTACTTTTGTCACGTACAGCAGGTGCGCGCATCAGAATATTGTCACGTGCGTTCAAAGTGGCGTAGTTATTTTCGTATATTTTCCATTTCGTTTGCGCGCAATTTTCATCTCTCTCTCTCTCTCTCTCTCTCTCAACCTTCTTCGCGAGCTCGTCTCTCACCTGCACATGCGTAAAAGATAAACAATAATCCAGGAAAAGGTGAATGCTTGATGCTGTTCCGTCTCGTGCAGATGGGGGGACTTCATTGTGGAATATTCAAGAATGTTTCGAAGGCAATTAACGAAATACTGTTGAGTGTTGGGAAAAAACGTGGCTCGTATCTGCACGAGGAAATTCTTCTGTTATTTGGGATTGAAGAGGCTTTGGAAGATTGAATCGAAAATTAGCAGTCTGATTATGGCAGGTTTTCTGGTCAAACCCACTAGCGTTTTTCGTTGCACAATGCGCCCCGACCGTTAGCATGTCCAGCATGCCAGCACGGTGTTACGTCACTATATTCTGACAGGAACAGGGGCCGTAACAAACCCCAGCTGCCATTCTATTTGAAACCCTGCCGGGCGACGATTTGCGATTCGAAATTGAATCGATCTTCGGGGAAGCTGCCAATCCTGCATCGCTGTCGTCGCCAACGTCACCGCTGTCACAGCCGCAGGAAGTTCGAGAGGAATTTCGCAATGGCGAAGGACTCACTGTCCCGCGCTTACCCATTGGGTTAACCATTTGCCCTCGACAAAATTTTCTTGTTTATTCTCCCGCAATTTATTTATCATCGCTTCAAACAGAACGACATAGCATTGTAAATAGTCATTCGAATTTTTATTGATCATATCTTTCTAACACGTGAAATTAAATTTAAGACAATCATCAACGTGTTTCGCAGATTTACCAGAGAGATTATAATATACAAGAGTCAATGATACACAGATTTAAAATATTATTCTCCACTATTTTTTGAACTTTCGTAAGAAGTTTCTAGTTCGTGAATTATTCTAGTTTGTGAATTATTCCTAAATATGTCAATTATTAAGTGTCAATTGACTCAGGATTGTCTTGAGAAGCTTATTCTTCTATAATTCTTTTACTCTTCTTACGTCATATATAGCCCTAAGCGCCTATTCTAATACTACACTATTATATATTGTATCGTAAAACACTATATGTACGCGTTCGTTGTAATTGTCAGCAAATTATAAAGTGAGAAAGTTCGAGCTGTTGGCTCGAAATTTGAGTACGATGTCTCCTCAGAAGCGGGAGTGAAAAGTATTGTTACGTTGCGTAATTGAACCATGGAGTTCTACAGAACATTTGTTCCAGTTAGA
The DNA here is from genome assembly GCA_002806875.1 of Lepidotrigona ventralis hoosana. Lineage (NCBI taxonomy): Eukaryota > Metazoa > Arthropoda > Insecta > Hymenoptera > Apidae > Lepidotrigona > Lepidotrigona ventralis. The sequence goes on from NIPQ01103753.1 coordinate 3,404, forward strand.
CGAGTCTTCACTCCGTACATATTGACGTAGAAAAGTTACAAAACTTAGTACAAAGATATAGTACTGAACTACTATTGTACGCCATGTACCAAATCCTATTATTCGCGTTTATTATTATACAATATAATTGACTTAACTTTAAATTAGATTTAAGTCAGGTTCATTTATCCATTTCTTACATATGTATGTCGTACATTATTGATATTTCATCTTTTCAACGCGGATAATACATTCCATAACTTGTCTTTTACTCATTTATTTATTTATTCGTCTATTTAGTATTTGTCATGACTTGTTTTTATTTCCTAGTCTCTCTCATTCCTTTTCCATTTCGACTTATCCATCATTTTTAGTTTTTAACTAGTTGCGTGTATTTCAATGCCGCGACAGGTATCCTTACTCCTACGAGTCGAAATATACATGCGAATATTTGATAAGATAACGTTGGACTCGCGACTCAAGAAGATGGCAAAGCCTTAATACTAGTCCACCTAAATGGTAATGGAAAGCTGAAAAAAAATAAATTTTAGTTTGGGTCTAGGTTAGATTAACCTTCACCACCATTCTTAATTTATATTCTTCATCGCCTTTTCTCCACGCAAGTCGTTGTATCGGAAACCGCGAACTAAAGAAAATAAAAAATCTTGTAGAATATGGAATTAGCGACATAGATAAACTTATCGCGATAGATAAACTGCGTTCTCCAGAGTCGTGTAAGATTTTGTGCTTTCATTGCCTGTAACTTCTGCACCATCGTTTTTATACATGCTACATATTTCACTTACTCAAACGATTCTCTTTTGATTTTCGACGCTTGCAACTGACGCACTGTTGCACTCTTTCTCTTCATCGCACGAACGCGACTTGAAGGGGGGAGAATTTACCCGAGGGCAGATGTCAATGAGAGTAACTTTGACGAAGAGTAGAGAAGAGAAAGACGAACATCCGTCGATTTTTATCATAATGCGACGAATTGCATCTTGTTGAGGCTTACTTGTCTGGCTATCAATCTGAACGTTGTTGCGGTTTTGGCTTTGAAAACCAAATTCTGATCGGTTCTTGATTGAATTAGAATTACAATTAAATAACTGGCAACAGCCTAACCGAGGATGATCCTCCGGGCGTGTGGACTTGAATTGCAGTCGAGCTTAATCATGCCCTCTATGAAATGAGTGTTGAAACGTCGAACGCTGCAAACCGAAACGTCGAGAATCACGAAACTTTTTCAACGTTAATAACTTCGCACGATCTTCAAAACCATTCGTTTATGCGTCTTACAGGATTGCACTCGAAATCAATACTTTTACAAATCGAGTTTTCCCAATTTGTGAAAATCAAGTTTGTTCTCCCGAGTTAATTGTTGTAGCTAATGAAAATTTTGGTGCGTCTATATAATAATGATATAAAATTAACTTAAATTACTTCTGTCGAACAGGAAATAAAATAAAAGTAACATAAAACCACAGCATACAGGTGTAACTAGATTGAAATTTCATGAAACGAACCGATTGCTCCAAATAATTAATTAAAAATTTTAATTTGTATTTGCAAATCTATAGAAGTGAATTTTGAATAATTGCTCAATTGTTGTAAATAAATCATTACTGATGTTAGATCCTCAATGTTTGGAATATTCAGAAATAACTTTTGAGAATCTACTTTATAGTTTCTTCAATGAGTACCAGATGGAGGTTATATGGTTAATGAATTTCGTATTGGTATCGATGAAAGGAAAATTAACCTTTCATAATAGCCAATGATGCGTAATATCGACAATCATTAATACTTCGAAGTACGGTTTTTATATTTTCTTAATTAATTATTTGATAGTTTTTAACTTTATTTAGTTTCTTAGCCTCGGTTAATTTAAGGCAATCGTAAACATATTTTCTGCAAAAATAACATTCGCCAACGTAAGTTAGTTTTTATGTTTTAACTCTGTTGACATAATATACTAAATGTTAATTTATAAGTTCGTGACATGTGATCACTGGTAAAAATGTCAAAACGCATTGCTTCACATTCGAATCACCCTCGAGATGAATTTCATTTGCGATAAGTGAACACATTCTGCAAAAAGCTTGATTTTGAATGAAAATCTGTACCTACGACGTTGTCAAATCTACTAGGAAATACATTGACGTGATTTAAAGCTCATTCTTGGTGATTCTTCGGAGACTCTTCCAAATGGCGAGGGTTACTTCTCGTTTCTCTAGCGACAATTCGGAAGACTACTCGACCCACAATCGTCGTGACTTTTCTTCCTCGCCACAACAGTTTAAAGCGTTGAACCGCGCTGTTCCGCTCACACAAAAACGTGAGGAATGCGTTACTAGCGAAACGAGCAACGATGGATCATCCACCACTTCCGGTGAGCTCCGACGAAATAAATGTTTCCAGATAAAGTATGTCAAATTGGCCGCTTGCAAGTGGGAGTGAGATACGTTGTAGAGCGAACAATCTTCGTTCTCCGTTCTTCGCATAATGAATAACAACCCTTTCAGGACTGCTTTGAATTTCTCGCTCGCGTTGTTCGATTTCTTCAGCTCGTCGAATTCAAAAACAGAGAAATCGAAAAATCCACACTTCCCGCGGGTCAATAAAAAGACAGTGGAAAAACAGAGGCGTAAGAGACGTTTCAAGGGTGTATTAAATAGTTATACTTTACACTTTTGCTGAACTTTCATTCGAACGAGACGAAATTTCGACTCCAGGAACTCATTTGTGTAGAAATGTTGCAATATTCGCTGCAATACTGTATTATATATTAACTGTGACTCCTTTCTGTCGCGCTTGTACAAGGTGCCCCAAAAGAGGAGTGAATGTGTGAAAAACTGAATTGATAATGAAGAACAGAAGATTAATTTGTGAGGAATCCGAGTATACTCGAATTCAATTAATTCCAGATCTGAAAGAAAAGAATAATTAGTAAGTCTCATTATCTGTGAAAATGAATTAAATTTTTTTGTAAAATACTTCGCTTTTAAGAAACTCGAATTTGAACTTTTATCAAGTAAATTAACAAAATTTATTCTCTTGAAAGTAAATCTTTTAACACTGCGGACGCTTGGATGCTAAGAGGAAATTTATGGGTCTGGACGTGTGATTGTCTATTTTCGTATTACGAAATTATACGTTTGTGATTGTCTATTACGTTTCACTAACATTTGATTTATCATAGTTCTAGTATCGGTATGATAATACTGATTGTTGACAATATTTGAAATATAAATTTACGCAATATAGACATCCACGCTTTCGGAAAAATAAAGTCGCTGTTAGCACGCAAGCATCCGCACTGTTAAATGATTAAAAAACTTCTTCGTCATTTCTCAAAAAAACTATCAGATTCTTTTCGAAAATTTTTACATTCGTGACGAGTAGAATACAATACAAAAAATTTGAAATTCGAAGTCGTTGTCAATTTTACGGCTGGTACTTCTATCGAATCGAAAGTGTAGAATTCGTGTGTAATAGTCACGGACAAATTATTCTTTCCACCTAAATTAATATGTGAGTAACACAAAAAAATCTGTAACATGTAAAATACACGAGTCTCTATTTATACATTTTAATAAAAATCATTCAAATCTGTGAAATGCACTGTGACAGTTATAATATGCAAATTATGAACTGGTCATTTTGATTATTTTAGTAGTCCTAGCCTGAACGTTCGAACGATTGAACAAAGAAGAATCTAGGAAAGTAAAACGAAGCAAGTTGTCAGAGAGTTTTCTTAACAGTAACTTATATGGAAACCCCAGGTACTTCTTGGCTACATGGCATTCCGTAGGTGGGCAGCTGTAAAATGTTGCGTAATACCGTACGTAATACTCGTGTCGCTCCCGCGTCGAGAAAAATCGCGAAAGTGTTATCCTGGAATAATGCTCGATCGAAAGTGTTATCCTGGAATAAGGTTCGATCGAAAAACGTAATTTCAATCTTTTACGTCGCCTCGAGCCTCTGCGGAGTTGGCCGAACGAAGCTGCGGTGCAGTTTTCGGTGTGTTCTTTCTCTTTGAGTTAAAGTCCCGTCAAATGTTCCTGGCTTTCTCGGACCATCATCAAAAGTCCCGTTTCCTGTAAAATCTCCAGCTCGTAAAAGAAGTTAATGCGCAAGCTTTTTAAACGCGAGAATAATCTCTACAAATTGAATTGGGTCTAGGGCCAAATGTGAAATGGAGGACACGGGAAGCTCGGCAAAGAGTCTTAACTAATGGTGTGTGTTTGCGTGCGTGCGTGCGTGCGTGCGTGTGTTATATCTCATAATGTTGGCTGCCATCTGTCTGACAGTATTAGCCCAGATTAGAAAATTAACTGTGTTTTCTGTTTTTTCTTTTTTCCTTCTTAGTATGCACATGAAGGTGAATTTTTCCTAAAAAACATAATATTTGTCAGACACATCGTCTATTCTGTGTCTGATCGCGTTCAAAAAGAGATTTTTCTCTCTCTGATATTTGATATTCCTGTCACTCGCAAAATTTCACTCGCCATACGCGTATAATAATAATTATGAGTTTAACGAGAGAGGGATCCGTCGCGACAAGTGGTATACTAGGGGAAAGTTGGAAGGGAACGCAGCGAGACACGTCGGGCGAGATGTTAATTGAAAACGAATTTACCAGCTCGACAGAACGCGGCGCGTTGCTTCAACGTGATGTTTCTTAAAATCAGGCCGCGCTTCAGCCTTCGAAAGTTATTTATTCTGGAGCTCACCTTTCGCCTGAGCGCATCGTGCGAGATTCAATATTTTCATTCACGACGGCGGCGCAAATATTTGCAATGCTGTTGAACGCCCGTGGGAAACGAATAAATCGGTTGCTGATAAAAAATTGACATTCCGCATTTGTTTGCTGAGTTGAATTTCGAGTTGCGCCGATTGATGAAATTTATTCGTTCCTCGCACCGCACATTCGAATTACAACAAATAACAACAGCTCAGGTTTCTACGACTACGGATTTTTTTCGGGAAGGTTACGAGAGCATCTAAATAAAAGCGAATGAAAGCGTGGAAAGTAGAACTGCATTGTTTCGGAGCAAACACGCAGATATAATACGTATAAATAACTTCTCCTTGAAAGTTTGCTCGTCAGTTTAAACGAAAACGACAGTTTGAGACAACCCTTCGATACTCATCAGATGCATTACTTGTCAAGCGTAGACGATCGATATTTCACGGTAATGTGTCATTCTGAGGCGACAAACATAATCTTTGGAGTATGACTGTCTGGACGAATTGTAAGCGATATGTTTTGGAAAAGTAACGTAGATTGGCAACTGTCGAGATTGTCCTTCCGAGGCGAGTGAAGAGTGAAAAGTGACGTAGGTTGGCAAGTGTTGAGAATATCCTTCCGAGGCGAGTGAAGAGTGAAAATTGTCACCAAAATTGCAGATATCTGCGTGAGTAAGACTTGGTCAATTATGGTTAAAAATTGAAAAAAGGAAAGAAAGGAAAGAGGTAACGGAGAAACGACGTCGAGAGGAGGGAAGACGCTTTACGCTTTGGATTAACGTTCGAGGGAACAGAGTCGACGCGCGAGATGAAAAATCGAGTATGATGTACGGATGCGGCGAACGAGCAAGTTTCGACAGTTCCATGGTTTAGGAACGGCATTACCGTGCATTGTTCCGTTATGGTTAGTTACTCCCATCGCAGACGAGTTATATGAGTATACAAACTACCCAATGTATTTCCTTTGTCATACGATATTGGTGTCCTAGGGCCACCTTGCCATTTTCGTATCACATTCTGTTGTATTGAATCAGGCAAGCTTGCAAAAGACATATCAAATTCTAATCAAAGAATTTATGGGGAGTATTGCCAATTCTGTTCTGAGAATTATTCATTGAATTGAACGTGGATATGCAACTTGAATGGAAACGGTTTACATCAATGCTTGATGCAAACTGGATAAAAAATAATATACATCTGATTATCAACATCCGTAAGAGTATTGGGAAAAAACTGATTGAAATGTGATACTCTTATGAATAACACAATGGAGACAGCACGAATTGTTTTGTTTATTCACATACTTTGCTCTCGTTTGCATCGCATATTCTTAATGCAACAGGGTTGCAACTCGGAAAACCTGGCGACAATTTTCGCCAGAATTCGAACATACTCGACATACTCGAATCCTACATCGTTCTATTCTTCGTTTTGGAATCTCACGCAGGCAAATCGAGGCTCTTTGCTTGACGATTTTCGCCAAATTTCAAAAACGACCGGAATATTTATTTTGGGTACTAACGACAAGTTTGCTGCCAATCTACATGCGTATTCAGGAAATTGCAAATGTACTCCCCATTTTCGCTATGAGAGGCAAACAGTTGGGATATATTTACTTAAATGCAGTGTCCCGAACTTGAACATAAAGATCTGCAATTGAAAAGAAGATAACAAATGCTTTGTTATAGGATTACGAATAAATATTGTACACACGCAAATTTTTCATTGCGTGATGGCATCGATAAATGTGTGTCCTTTTTCACGTGCTAACAATTTCCCATTAACTATAATAGTAAGTTAAAGAATAATTTTAGTTCTATCAAGATAGAGAGAGAGAGAGAGAGAGAGAGAGAGAGAGGGAGAGCTTGATATCGGTGAATAATAGAATAACATAAGCATAAATTCCCTTATATATGATATTAATAACACAATAAACTTTCTTATACATGTAAATAGCGATGCATTATTCATTGCAGTACACAGACAGCGATGTTAAATGTGTGTCCTTTTTCCATATGCTAACAATTTAACATTAGTAATTACAGAATAATACATTAAAAATTTATTTTCAAGTCTATCGAGAGAGAGTGAGAGAGAGAGAGAGAGTGAGAGAGAGACAAAAAAAGACCTCGACATTGGCGAATAATAGAATTAATAACTATAAGTTTCCTGAGAATTTTTTCGAGTTTCAATAAAACTACGCTTTTGACGCCAGAACTACCAAAGAGACTAAATAATTTTTAAAGAATTTTCGTCAGAGATATTAAAGTGAGGAAAATGGAAAGAACTGTAAAATACAATGAAACACACAAGCTTTTGTTTATATATTTTAGAAAGAATCATTTAATTACTCTGAAAGTACAGTTTAATTTCACACATCTAATACATAGAAAAAATTATGAATTATTCATTTTGAACTTTATGATAGTTTTCTAATTTTTGGTGCTAGATTCCCGTTACTCCTCTCGAATATTTGTCGTTTCAAAATAAATAATTCGTAATTAAAAATTAAGAGGGGCTTAACGCGTACATGCTAATAGCGATTTTATAATTCTGGACGCGGGAATATCGGAATGTTATATTCATAAATATGAATATAACGTAATAATTATATTTTATAATATTTTATAATTAGTTAATTCTTTTCATTGATTCTTTAGACTCACTGATGCTACTACTATGATAAATCAAATGACTGTGCGTTCAAACCTAATACAAAAATTACGTAAAATAGGTTCCACGCGTCCAGAACCGTAAAGTCGTAGTTACGCACGTGTCCGCAGTGTTAAACGATTAAGGAACCATTTTGCCACTTCCCAAGTGAACTACATTTTCCTTTGGAGAAGTTTTACCTTCGTCACGAGTAGGGTATAATGCAACGAAAAAAAATTGAAATTCAAGGTCAAGGTCAATTTTTCGGCAAATTCCTTATTTGCATCTCCATCAAATCGGAGAATTCATCTATGATAGCCGGACAAAACTTTTCAATATCCAACTTTTCTCGTATAATTGCTTATAACTCCGTAATGAGTCGTTTCTTAGAAAATTGTACATTCTGTAAAAATAAGTAAAACATTCTCTTCTTCTTTTTGTTTGTAGATCAAGCTTGCCCCTCAGTTTGGCCGTATCAGAGAACGTTCTGTACATAACCGCAACAAAGTCAGTTGAAGCGAAAGTAAGAAACGAAAGCAGTAGGCTATTTACTGGGATTTATTCCTATGCACGTCTATCCCGTTTGTTTCGATAAGAGAATCATCTACGGATCGAGCGATGGTTGCGTAGTTATGTTTCCGACGTTAAGTCATACGTATACAATACGCGCAAGGTAGGAGCTGGAGCTCGTCCGCTCGTCTGCCCATCTGTACGTCTCTCGTTTGTCGGAATAAATCCGTCGGAAGTCTTCGCAAAGCGACAGTTTTCTTTGAAACGATCGGAGGTTCTAGGCCAAGAAACAAGCGGGAGTGGAGTTTGTAAGCGAGGTAATTTATCGTGTCTTAAACAGGAACTCCGTCTCCGTTTTCATTTTCCTTTTCCGTCTCCGGTCACTGGCACGTTGAGGTTATACGATGCTAATTTCACACGATTTTGGCCCAAAACGTCGACATGAATCTGTTATTATACTACATGATAGAAATCATCACAAACAAATAGGTATATTAATAGATCTCAGTGTACAATGTATTTCGGGACCTCATTACTATTTCTGTTTCACATACTGTCGTACCGATTCGAGCAGGTTTTGCACCGCAGCGCTGCTAGTGATGGGAAGTAAAATTAAAAAATTTATCAGATCTGTTTTGAGAGTTATTCATTTAATTGAGCGTGGTGGTACTTGACCAATGAAGGATCATAACGATTTAACGCAGCGGTTAACGAAAATTGGAATGAAAAATTCAGTACACATATTTGATTATCATCTGTTTAAACTTATTATAAATAATTGATTGAAGGCCGACTATTTGCTAAATTGATTGTTCAGACTCATATCGATGACTTACACTTTAGACTTGCAATTGTGATAAATCAAATGTTAGTGAATCCAGAACCATAATGTCGCTATCAGCACGCACGGGTTGACAGGAGTATCAAATAATTAAGAAACTCTTTTATTATTTTCAAAGGAACTACAGGATTGCAATCTGTGTTTCTTTGGAATTGAGTAGAATACAATAAAAAAAAAATTAAGATGCAATGTCAAATCAATGGTGCAGAATTTACCTACATTAGACCTATAGCTCGTTCTTGGCCAAAATAATTTACAAGGACCGCTCATACCTCCCCAATTCTTAACAACGTCATCAAATCGGCAACATCCGACGATACGTAGACGACTGGAGTGATCAAAATTCACAGAATTCACAGAATGATGGGAAGAGCAAAATCAGGGGGGGGGGGGCCGCTGNCGCAGATCGGAAACTGGGATTGGCTTCAGACTCGGCGAGTTTACCTTTCGGCCCGTGGTTCTCTTAATCGGAAGCGTGAGTCTCGCTGGCGTCGAGAGCGGCTTTATCGAGTTGGTCGTTTTCTCAGCCTCTTACACGGAGCATGAAGAGCGAGCTACGGCTGTCCCGACGTCCGCAAGTATTACATCTCTCGCCGAATCGTCGCAACGTCCGAGAATTTCCGCTCTGAAATGAGCAGAATGACTTGGCGTTTGCGACCCGTCGCTCGGAGCACAGTTGACAGGCCGGCAGGTTGATCTCTCGCTTCCAATATGTCCTGTCCCAATATCGCCCTAAAGAGTGCCGTCGCTTCCACCTAGCAAATAGTAGCACCAAGGGGTTATTAAAGGGATTCTGTCAGATTCCTCGGGAGGAGAGGTTTAGGTCAACTTGAAAGCTTCAAAGCTTCGCTCGGAGATCGAAGAGTTAAAACGGAGTTTGTCTTAAAACGTCTTACTTATCGCTATTATTTATCTGGCTTTGCAACGCGCGTGTACTTTCGTATCGTGAAAAATTAATGTTTTCCACGCGATGACTTACTGTAATTCGCTCGTCAAGGAGATCACATCTAAAAGAGCACGAGCAGTAGAGGAAGAAGCAGGAATGGAAGAAAGAGAGAGAGAAAAAAGAAATAAATAAAGTAGAAGCAAAATAGAGGGAAGATATAAATTCGGTATTGGCGAAAGTTTCAGCGGGACAGAGGTTTCCGGAGGGTGAGAAGCGATGGAATTCGGTTGAATAGGCCACAGGAACGAAAATATTCATTCTTCGTGTGGCAACTGAAATCGAGCGAACGCGATAACGTGCAAGCGGAAAGAGTCACTTTTTCTACCTCCCTTTCACTCTCGACTTTCTGTTTCTCTCCTTCTCTGCACCGGGCCAAATAAATATTCATCAGAGAATCATGCAAATGGTTGTTCCGATTGGTCTACTAGCGGACTTCACTTAGCTGCTACACAAAGGAACGTTTCAGGCATTCGGTTTGTTTAACTTCTGTTTAACGGGCTATTGTTCGATAATTATTAACAACGGACACAACGCGACGTTCGAAGAATGTCGCTCGGAGAGCGATGATCGTTCTAGTGTCAGGATCGTGAAACTAAACCCATGGTGAGTTTATCCGCGAATCTGCCTACGGTTTTTGTCCGTCACGGTGCTGTTCGTTTGTACGCCGTGGAGAGGAATTGTACTTTTAATTATTATTGTACTATTAAACGTCCGTTCCTACTCGAGCAACGGGATTTATCTTCGTCAGTCGAACGACGAAATGTTGTTTATTGTTCTTCGTTAACACTGGAATTTCAAATACCAACACGGTCGATTTGAAATGTTACAGGTGTACAGAAACAATTGATAAAATTTACAATTCTATTTCATTCGTATGTGTAAAAGTAACAGATAAAATCATCAATTTGCGATTTTACGAATTTGATAAACGCGTAGAATAACTTAAGAGTAATTGATCTATAGAATTTACAATTTATAATTGATCTGCTTTGTTTACAATTTATAATTGATGTATGAAGTTTGTCCTTTGTTAAATTTGTCGCAATGTAATCACTGAAATAATAGTTTAGTCCGTATAAAATTATGAACTTATTATTCAGCGAGTTCAACAATTTTGTTTAGTTCTACTAGCATTAAACCAATTTTACACGTAAATTCAGTTCCGCTTGTTTCTTTACTTTCTCTACTTTTTCCTTTCCCAATTCTCCTAAAGCAGATTTGGCTCTCTGGTAACTACCGTCCCTACTTTACTGTTCGCTAGCACTACCCCCTCTACTGCATCAGTCCCGCCACAGCATTCAAATTTCCTCGCCGTGCAAGAGCACCACTCTCTCGTTCGGTATTTCGGTCATTTGGTCAATTGGAAGAATTTGAAATTACGTAAATAATTGGGAAACAAATAATTTGAGAGGAACTGATTATTTAAGAAAATGATATTTATTTGATAATTTTATTTGAAAATTTATCTTTAAAATAACATTCGAAATAATTATCACTGAAACCAAAATACTAATGGAAGTAAAATAATCAATGAAAATCGAAATAATTTATTAGTATACTTTTTTTCGCAACAGAAATTTGTCTTGGCTTTTAATATGATTTAAATATTTGGTACGGTAATGAACAGAATTTGAGCGTCATTTGTTAAAATTGCAAATGAGAAAAATCTCTCTACCGAAGACAAACACTAAAGGGGAGTATACTTTATAAATATTCGTTTTAATAATATGCTTGCCGAGCACATCTAAATTTCTTCTAGTCATCAAAAAATCTAGCAGTGTCCATTCAAATTTCTGTGTGTAAATGAACATACTAATTATGCCGTACCAGCAGAATGAGCAATGAGTATATATCAGCTTATATTATATTACACGTAATGCCTCCTGAGAAACCATTTATTTCTTTCAAACTCGAATAACGAATATAGATGCCGCCAAATAGTTTATTTCACGAAGCAACAAATAAATAATTTAATTAGAAATGAGTTAATTCAAGTTTTATATAAAATATTTAATAATATAAAATCGTTACTTCACAAATAGATTATTTCTCAAATAACTTTAAAAAGTAATTTAAAAATTAAGAAGCTAACATTTAAATTCTCGAAATTCGAATTCGAAACTTTGTCACAATGTGTAAAGGAATAATTAAAACATTACATTATGCAAATTTACAAAATTTTTTTTCAAAAAGTCTCCTTCATTTTGTTCGAACTCCTTGCACGATACAACTAATTGATTAACTATATTTAACATAATGACATTCGTCTTACAAAATCTAGCGCTTGCTGATGCAGAAATTAGTAAATTCTCGTCAATAAATATCCCGCATCGAATACTACAATTTCCATTTATTATACAATTAGAAATTCTAATCAACATCTCATTCAAAATTATTATACAATTATAAATTCTCATCTGTATCTCATTAAAAATTATTATATAATTATAAATTTTCGTTAACAACGCATTTCAAATTATTGTACAATTATATATTCTCATCAACCATAATTATTAATTCTCACAATTAATAAATTCTCACTAACATAAAATGTTGCATCGAATACTATTACATACAATTTACTGTAAAATACTAAATGATTATTAATCCTTACTATACAATTATAAATTATAGTCAATTATATTATATAATTATTAATTCCTGTAATCAATAAATTCTCACCAATGATATGCTGCATCAAATACTATAGTCTAGAATCTGTAACACTCCGTCAAGTATAGCCTTCTTCGAGTATAGTTTTCGCGTGTGCATAGCCGCTTCGAAGGAAGTTCTACTCATACAACGTCGTTTTCTTTTTCAGATTCTTCATCTTCTGCCGTGCGTTTGTTACCAACTTTCTTTCTATTTTTTCCGTATCCTTCCATAATTGAATCTCTTATTCAGATTATGTAGCTAGTTTATCGGTCACGATAGCAGATTTCATTTGCAGTGAAATGAAATCGAAATTCAAACCTACAATGCATTCTCGATTTTCGATAATGTATTGCACGAATTCTATAGCTTCGAAACCAACTAATTCAATTTCTGAATTTTTACTCCGTGACGTGTCAATTATGGTAATCTTGAATGCTTGTCGAGAAGTTATCGGAGAGTGTTTTCCAAAGTGGTCATTCAACATTCTTCTGCATTGTCAAATTGAGCTCTAATCGTACGTGGCATCGTTTGTTCATACTTTTATTTCAATGAAGAAATATCGGCAATTTGATTAGTGTCTTGTAAAGGCATAATATGACATGTCTCACTGTCCGACACTCCTGCAGATTTATACTCAAATTTCAAGCCAAACAAATTATCCGCCATTTTAATATTATTATTTAGCGATCTGGTAACGCTTTCACTAAACTTTTTTCGAATTATTACAATTCCCTTGAACATGGCTTGAACGTCTTCGAACGTTAAATTTTCAGCTCTTTCCTTCAACATTGCAAATTTTTCGTTCGTTCATGGATTCTCACTGACCACCATTTCGAAGATCACTAAAACTTGATCGACGATTTTACACGAACATTGTCCAAGTACTTGAATGACGAGCTGAGGAAGTTCATTGGCACAGTAAACAACACACTTGGGTATATATTTGCACAAGTCTGGCCAATTAAATTCAGTGTTCATTTTAATGTGCTTTCTCTCTTTTAATCAGACCATTTAAATCCACCGTCTTCACATTTTTCATTCTTCTTGTCATTATTTGAGATTTTACCATCCGTCTCGTTTGGGCCATTTTTCTTTTATCGAAAGATAAAAATATATCAGAAAGTCTAGTATACACTTCCACAAGGCAATGCCCTGACGTTGCTGCCTGTTCTTCTAGGATTCTCGCCTTGAATCTTCACTTGAAGTTTTTCATAAATTTGAGATAAGACTCGGTAGCTTGTCCCACAGCTGCCGCGAAAGGTTGTTGATGTGACGTTACAATTTCAAAAATTATACTGTATAATTTCACTCGAACTACAGTATACGACTGTACTGTTATGCTGTACAACTTTACATGCAAGATAAGTCTTTCAGTTTGATTGCAATACTGACAAAAATCTGAGTATGAATGCCCTTTCCGATTTGCCTCCCCCCTTCTTGTCCAGAGTAATTTAACACTTATACCTGATCAATTGCCTCAGTATTTCAAAAGAAAACATTCTTACAGAATAAAATTAATTTTAAGGTTGCATAATTTTGAATACACAGAGTCGCACAGTAAGCCGGATTGAAATTCAATAACTTCTGACTCATTAATAATATTGCAATGAAATTTAACATAAAAATTTAAGAACCAAAATTCGTCTTCAATTATATGCAACAAGATAAACTTCATACACTTTTAATCGCAGTATTGTTAACTTTACAAATTCTTTAAACGAATTAGTTAAACTGATCGCAAGTTTAATATAAATAAATAAAGCTTTTAATTTTGAAATTATGAAAGAAATCCTGTAGTACTGAACGTACAAA